>SOPF01022566.1:0-26207 GCA_012979155.1 Hypericum perforatum
TATGATGGTGTTATTATTCCAATAAGAACAAAACATAAAACTGAAATGTAACGTAAACATGGGAAAGAGTATGGTGTATATTGACAACATAAATAACCATTAGATTTAGGGAGTATCTAGATACGTGTAATGGTCCGAGTGTTTCATAAGTAATCAATCTACACTTTCGTGCTAGATTGATCTAAATAGGCTCTTAGCTAGACTTAGAATGACTAGATGTTCTTTCGACCCCACTAACCATACTAGATCTGACTAAGAACCT
The DNA here is from genome assembly GCA_012979155.1 of Hypericum perforatum. Classification (NCBI taxonomy): domain Eukaryota; kingdom Viridiplantae; phylum Streptophyta; class Magnoliopsida; order Malpighiales; family Hypericaceae; genus Hypericum; species Hypericum perforatum. The sequence continues at coordinate 263 of SOPF01022566.1, forward strand.
ACTGTGATCATCACTCAAAGGACAATTAATCACCAAGATAACTAATCATCTAGCTAATCTTTCCATTAACCCTATCTCCTTTTGGTCTCAAGGATTAACTAAGTTTATAGTCAAGGTTACTCACAAAGATTTTATCAAAACCAATTAGTTCTAAACCTATGCACGGCTGCTAGACTTTGTCAAAACCAAAGTTGGTTGGTTAGAATCATGTACAAACCGAACTTGGCCACTAGACTCTTGTCAAAACCAATGCATTGGACTAGAAGCTAATAATGATCATAATCTAGGTGAAACCTTGCATAAGCTTTAAGTTCATTAGCTAAAACATAAACCTTATCATTTTAACTCTCTAAATTCGTGGCTAAATAGGTAACATTAATGAACCACACCCATCAAACAATTACTTAAACAAATTAACAGCAGAAAACAACATATATATATATATATATATATATATATATAACAACAAGGAAAGGAAACAAGAACATAAAAGAGAGGGATAGAGAAAGCTCGAAAAGATCTAGCCTCATCCAAGCTCTCCTCATGTTCCTGCCTCCTAGCCTCCAAGCCACATTTCTCTTACACACTATATTGTTCCAAAGTCTCCAAGTCTTCTTTACACACTTACATACTTACTACTTATTATAAAACAACCAAATAGTAAAAGTTGATAATTAATAACATTAATGTTCAACCACCCTTCCAAAATGTCTCCAACTCATGTTTTCCACCATCACAAAAGGCTAAATCCCGAGTGCCTAGGCCCCCAAGTGTTTGCCATCCAATTGAGCAAGTGGGTTGGCCTAATTCTATCTCTGTCAGGGTTTGGCGCATGCCATATGCCATTGGCGCACGCCATGTTGAGAGAAATTCATCGCCAGCTGCAATGGTGTCCGCCATTCCTGCGATATGGACCTCTGAGACTTCGAATCGGAAGACGCCTATTAAAGACAAAATTGTAGCCCTGGATGGCTTCTTTCCAATGCAACCTCAATCGTCTAATTTGGACATTGGATGCAAAAGTTATCATCATATTAGTCATAAGAGGTCTAGCCTAGCGTACGCAAGCAACGACGTTGCTCATTTTTTAAGCATAGATGGCATGCGCCATTCTTCATTGGCATGTGCCAGGCTCCACAGAATTGCCATTCTTGCCTTTGTATGCTCTTTTTTGGCCATGCCTTCGTGCATTTGGTCGAGCATCCTCTATTCTTCTCATATAAGCTCCTAAACACAAGAAAAAACAATGAATAACGATAAACTCAACCAAAACACACAATGAACGAGAATTAACACTTTGACAACTAATAAGCAACTAAACTAACTATAAACACTAGAAAACTAATACAAAATAAACACAAGTAATGAGTGTTTTTGACACTCATCAAAAGGCTGGAGCACGCCAGGTGCTCATGGCGCACGCCAGACCAGACGAACAGAAGTAAAATAAAGCTAAGTGTTGGACAAACAAATTGAAGAAGTGACTAAGGCGGCTTAGGCTTTGTGAAGGCAAGAGGACAATGTTGGCAAGTACTTTAGAGATATTTTTAGGTTAGATAATTTGTTAGATAAGTTAGATTAGGTATTTAGTTTACTATTCCATTAGTTGCTTAGTATATATGCTTGTTTTCCTTTGTAAACAAGGGAGAGAAGAACTTTGGACAAAAACACATAAGTAAAAGTTGGCTCTTGGTACAAAAATGTGGACTTGAAGAGGGGGAGCTTGGAGTCTTGATAAGTCTCCCTCCCTTTTACTCTTTATCTTTGATTAATGCTTTGTGCTTATATAAATATGTGTGAGTAGTTGTTTGAGTTTTATGCCTTTAAGCCTTTGATGTAGCCACTGATGAGAGTTGTGTATGTTCATGTATGTGTTCTTATCGACGTGCTTGATCCTATTGCTTAGACTTGCTTGATCACCAAGCCTTAGTAGCTAGTCAAAATTTGAGATCGAAAGGAGATAGAATTGATGGATAGGTTGATTTCATGATTAGTACTCTTGCTAGGAGAGAAATCTCCTTGGTAACCTACTGATTGTTCTTGGAGTGGAGCTTATAGTTAGTATTTAACTTAGTTTAGTTGGTTGGTGGGGTCGAAAGAACATATCTAACCTTCTAAGCTTGGTTAAATAACAATTTAGACTCATCTTGCATGAAAGTGTGGTTAAGGTTGCCTTTGATTCAGTCGAACAACACTCAGACCCCTCTTTATCTTATGGTTTAGTTGCTGGTTTAAGGTACTTAGCTCGCTTTTATTGTTTTTAGTTGTTGATAATCTGTTTTGTGTTATAAACCATCTATGTGCTTTTTCTTATGCTCTTGATGCTTGATGTTTAAGACTTTAGATCACTTAAGTTCAACTACAAACTTCATAACTTGATCCTAGTTAGTATGTAAACCTTAGAGTAGGCCTAACACCTCAATCTCTGTGGATCGACAACCCTAGTTACTCTTATTACAAATTTGCTACAACTCTGCTGTTAAACTGGCGCACGCCACCTTAGCTGGCGCACGCCAGGTTTGTTAGTTTGTGAGCTTTTGGTTACGTCTGGATGATTGGCGTGTGCCAAAGCTTCGACCTGGTTTAGGGGTGGCACATGCCACCCATCTCTGTCGCATGCCAGGAAGGCCTTATGAATGACCGATCGTCTATTATTAAGCTGAATTATGGTAGCACTTTTACCTAGAGTTGCGGATAGCGAGATCATCGCTCGAACGAATCGTTAGTTGACAAAACTGAAATAGCCAAGGCCTAAGTTACTAATTAATGCTTTCGCTCATCAATTAGACTTAGAACTAAATCAGTTATAGTTATGACGATTCCTCCTAACGGTTTATTCTTACATTATCAAGATGTCTCATTAATACTTCAAAATATGCTAATTGATTCTTCCACTGACTCGAATGCCTCTCGGTCCACTCTTGTCAATTAAAATTGTAACTTAAATGATCAAGCTCAGCTAAGCGTTAAGGGCATCAATTAAAACTATTACACATGATATTTGAACCATAATTCAATATGAAAAGTCAATCACATAATCAAGGCATCACGCTCAAAAGAGAACTACTCACTATGCATAATTATAAAACACAAGATAACAACGAAAGATATCATGTTAAGTAAGAGTGAAGAAGGCTTAGTCTTAATAATTTTGCCTTCCCACTTAAAACAAATTAACTAAACTTGTCTCTTGATCGAAATCCTGAGATTCTCCAATAATAGCTGCCCAAAAAAGTACCTATAACTAGGGCTAATGGCATATATATATATCCTAGCCACCAAAAATATAGAAAAATAAAGAGTTCCTTCTAAATAGGATGGTCCAAATCTCCTAATCTGGTAAATCTGACAATCATTAGGTTTATAGAGATCGCTAAACTCGAACTTCCTTCGATTCCACCTTGCACCTTCCAATGATCGATGAAAATGTAGAAGTTACTAGACTTGACCTGCCTTTTCCTGCGTAGCTCTCGCTGAGCTAGTAGTGACCACTAGCTCTCTATTGTAACCTTCGTCCTGGTTGGTTATTTCATCTTGTTCTCCTTTGCTCTCATGCATCGCTCTTTTTCCAATAAAGAATGTATAAACACCTAATAAACTATCGTTTGGAGTTCAATCATAAGTAACAAACTAATACTCCAAATAAATGCTAAAATCATCATAAGAACAATGGTTATCTCGCTCTCTAGATGCATAAATACGAGGTTAAGCTAGCGCACATAAATATGTTCTCCCCAGCCATGTGCATCAGTCATTGCATTTAATATACCCTAGTGACTATCAGAGACAACACATATACCTTGTCAATCAGTGATGTGTAACTTAATTTGTTCCATAAATCATGCCCGAGTATCATTGTTCTCTCTTTTGACAAGAGCAAATGCTATCAAACGTACAACAGTATTACCATCAATAATAGTGCCGATCAACAAGTTATGTTGATATTTTCCATACAAGAAAATTCCATCAATTTGTAGAACAGGCATGCAATACTTAAAAGCTTCAATATAAGGCTTGAAAGCCCAAAAAAGTCGATGGAGCATCTTCACTCCGGGTGAAGAATGTCTTATGTAATGGTCTTCACTAGGTAAATTATGATAATATTCCCATTGAACTGTAGTTCTAGGATTACTCGCTTTACATGCTACAAACCATTGTAGTAGCAGACTATAGGATTCTCCCTACCTCCCCATAATTTCTTGAATGCCTTCACTCTTGCCAACCAAGTCTTTATATATGAAGACATATACATAAGGCAACTATGCAGCTTATGTCGTAAAGACTTAATATAAACATTTGGTTCATCTTCTAGTCTTATTGTAATCATTTCAGCTATGTACTGCGATGACAGCTGTCAATGATCCAATGAACCTCGAAGGCGACCACATGTATGGGGGTGGATGTATTTCACAATTTTCCAATAAGCAAAAATTCATCTCTTCCATCCTATAATACACATATCTTCCAATTGCACTCATCCTCAGCTTTTTTCTTACATTCAACACAATAAATATTGGGCATTGATTCCTTAACAACATAAACTTTGCCCTATGCTATTGCGTAAGCCTTAATATCTTGAACAACTTTGTTTTTTTTCACAGAGTGCCTTCCTTCAAAAGCCCACAATAGCTGTCAGTTGTAACATCATAACCCCATTGATCACCATATAGTGTCATTGGTGATTGTTCATCATGCTCACTAATGGGAAGCTGTGCATACTAATGTGATAATCCTCCTTTTTGTTTTTTACTTTCCTCATCGTTTGCTTCTTCTTCCTCGTTTGCTTCTTCTTCCTCGTTTGCTTTTTCTTTTACCTCTTCTTCTTCATCATCTTTAGAGTCCAATTTTGTGGTTGCATATGGAGTACTTCAGTCCAAGTCCAAGTCCACGTTAGCTTCTTCGTCCGATTTGCTTTTTTGGATGGGAATTGGTTCAAATTTCCTCACATATATTCTTCTCCACAATTATGTCCAATGCTATTTCCCTTGTATCTACCATATATATGTTGACCATGGTCTGAACCATATTCACAACATCTCCCTCATCCTCAATAATCATTGGTCAGAACTTTCCTGATGCTACGGGATATCTAAATATCAATGATTCTATTTCTTCATTATCATCACATGAAATCTTTTCAACCACTTTTTGCTGTAACTGCTCATATGTTAACATATCTTCGTGAAACTTCAACCTTGCTTCACCTCATCTTTCGTACTCAAAACCAGTTTGCCTATTTTTCTTAATTGCTCCATCATATTTCACTCTAATTCAATCAATTCGCAGAGATATTTTAGATAGACCTAAACCCTAAACCCTAAAAACAACCCCTAATTGATTCAACTGCACCATTTTGACCAACGGTCCAATAACTAATAATAGTTATACTAGTATTTCAACAAGTCTAAATTACAAAATAATATTTTTACACTAATTAACTTAACAAAAAAATCAACCACCATTCCTAATCAATTTTCTACTTTCTAAGTTCAACATTAGCGATAATTAACTACACTAATCTTTTATAATTCACAAAATTAATAACGACGGTTCAAAAATTCATGACTAAATATGCAATACAACCATCTTTCTTAATCAATTTTTTAATTTCTAAGTTCAATATTATCGATAATTAACTACACTACTCTTTCCTAATTCAAAAAATTAAAAATGACGATTCGAAAATTCATAACTAATATTACAAACTATAACACATAAACTAAATTACGATAACTTACCTGCTTGATTGAAGCTTTAAACCTTGCACAATTTATAGGAATTTTTGAGTTTTTTGTTTCTTTGCTGTCGTTCTTCTGCGTTCGAATTTATTACCAATTTTTGACCAAAACATAAGTTTTTTTCCCGTGTATTGGTCGATAGAAAATCCAAAAAATTGTTTTGGCCGTTAATTTGAGATTGCTGGACCCAAGCCTAGATAACCAATACACGGGTTTTTATCTCGTGTACTAGTTCCAAATCCGGGAGAAATCCCGTGTATTGGTTCTATATACGGATAAATTTTTCGCTGAACCAATACACGGGCTTTTTCCCGTGTTTTGAATCTAGAAAAAACCCGTGTATTGAACCAATACATGAGATTTTTTTCTAAACAGTCCCCAGTGAACACCTTTTTTGCAATTTTTTTTGGGTACCAATTTGGAAATTTGTCATGAACAGTAAAACCATTTAAAAAAATCCGAATAAATTGGATACATCAGATTAACAGATAGGCTAGTTGGAGGATATAGTTATAACTAGGATTAATGGAATATTGGTAGATTTTATTTCTATAATCAATGCCTGGGCACTATTGGAAGTCTTTTGTTATAAACCAAGCCTTGTGAAAAGCAATAAAGCTATCAAGTTGTATTTGGTACAAGAATACCCACTTATTACCGAGAAAGTTGGTGGCAGTAGCATAGGGGACAAGGACCCATTATGAATACATATGAGTGCATTGAATTTATACGCCATTCCATTGCACCAAGGTACATGTCAGGTTGCTTGCTTGAAGGTGTTTATTATGTCATCTTCGGAATGCTTTATCTTCTTGGCTACGAGCATAGTGATCTAATTCTTTAACGAGCGTGTGACCATAGTACAGATTTGGCTATTGGTCATCGATATTTTGGGGGCTTGGTGGAGTAGGGTGGCATTAGAGTCTGTTGTGATTATGAAACAAGAAGTTGAGTCGGTGGTTATACGAGGGGTTTTGGTATGTACACTTGTGTTTGAGTAGATGCAGCTCAGAATGCTCTAGTTACTAAGCATAGTCTCGCCCGATAAGATTGGTGCAGTCTGTTTTGAAACTGTTTTGAAACTAAGACCATCTGCAGTAATAGTCCCGACCCAACTCAGCCCTGCAATATTTAATTAATTTCTCATTTATCTATCTCAACTCATCCCCATGCACTCAATTTTTTACTCATAGCAGCACCCCTCACCCAACCCGCCCCAGCCAATAAATAATTAATACATCTATCTTTCGCATCATCAACCCAATTAACTTTAATTTTTTAAAATTAATATTTTTATATTCGTTAACATAAATTTCAAACTTTGCATTAAATTATTAAATTTGAAAAATAAATAATAATAATTTTCGTTGAAAAGCATTAAATTAGCAATAATTCAAATTACATAGAAATTGTGAAATGATAAATTACAAATGTAGATAATAGACTTATTAATTTTTCAACTCATTACCTTATTAATTTGAATTTAAACAAACAATTAATATTCTTTGCATCAATTTTAACACAATTATATTTTTGGTATTTGTATTCATTGATACATGCTCAATATTACAACATTATATTTATTACATGTTAATAGACTTTCTTATATTTCAAAGATTCTATTTGTGAGGAATTTAAATTAGTGTTTAAATAAGTATCTAGCTATATATAATTTCTCAAAAAACAAAGTATTGTATTTAAAACAAATTAGCACCGCCATCGCATCTAATAATGGAAGATTCCATATTGTATTTAATGCAATTGATTGGATAATATTATAAAAAAATATAACTGCCAAAATTTTCCAACTTGAAGTAAATGGAATTCACAAAAAGAATGTTATTGTCGTTGTAGGATATAAATAAATGTTAGTTTATCGTTAAAAAAAAAGCAACAACCAATTAAATAAGGGGCAGGCCCCACCCATCCCACCCCTTTTCCTCGATTGGTTTGTCGCCCACGGCCGGCTGTCCTATTTAATTTTTCTTTTTTTTAAAAAAAATCCCTAGGTCCCACCCATCCCTCCCCAGCCTTGGGACACTGCTGCGTGAAGTCTAATGGACCCACGAGGGTAGGCTTTCCCAGCTCTAGAATATGTGGAGGCCTAATAAAAAGTCTTAAATTTTGCTTAAGCGAATTCTAGTGTTGGATGGCAATATTGGCTCAACTTTTATGAATCTTAGGTATGCAAAAGAAAATTTTGATTTGTCAAATAAAATACGATAACATATATTTATTTTTTGGGCTATAGCACTGATAACCTTTGTGTTGTCAATTGTAGCCTAAAAACACATAGGGGGCCCATCATGGGTCAATCTTGTGCTTTGTAAGTGGTCAAAGCCATGACATCTAATGACATAGAGAGTAGAGAAAGTATGAGATTCACCAAATAATTTTTCATAAGGTGACTTATTGTTCAAGAGTGGTATGGATATATGATTTATTAGGTATGTTGCTAATTCTAAGAGGGTCAAAATTAAATAGCTAATACAATATGGTGTACAATTACTACTGAATTAGAATGAGTAAAGGGGAGTTTTCACAATGGTCAGGGCTCTTATTCAAATGAGGAAAGAGTTTTGAAAGTATCAAATTATTAGAATGGAGCTTAGAATGGTGGACCCAATCTTTAGAGTGTAAAGTCTATTTTCTAACTCTCCTTCACTAATCATTTTCTTGGTTTTGCAATCCAGAAAAATGATAGAGTTGGCAGTAAAAATGGCTCAATAATTGAGGTCCTTAGTAATCTTACTAATGGATAGCAGATTACTAGAGAGATTAAGGATATATAGAGCTCGGAGACTAGAATTGAAGAGTTCTATTTTACCTTTTCCTTCAAAAAGATATAGAAGCACCATTCGCAATAAGAATCGATTGTTTTTAATTTTGCATAATTGAGCAATTAAACTTGGATTATGTGTCACATGTTCATTGACTCTTGAGTCAATTATCCAAAACCTACTTAATTTTTCAGATATTTAGATGTGTAACAACAAATAGCAATGAGAACCTTACCCTTTTTACCTTCACTGGTAGTAGGTTTTGAGATTGGGTCTCGTTCCAGGTTACCTTTCATTGTAGGAAAACTCATTATGCCAGGTCTTCAATAGATAGGCCAGGTTTTGAGCTAGACTCTGCTAGAATGGAGGTGTGATATGGGTTGAATTTGTCCAGATTGGGTCTTTCTCATTTCACCTTCAGATACAGATGAAGAATCTAACATCTATTTATTGAATGACCTGCTTTGCCATAATGATCGCACCAATATTTGGGTTTAATCAAAGATTTACCTTCTTTGTTCTGGTTAAAGGATAAACCAAGTTTGGTTTGCACAAATCTCTTGGTTGCCTGGGCCTATGATTCGTGCAAACTGGTGAAAGCATTTGCTTCAGTAGTGGTCTCAACTTTCTGGTAGGTAGTCTCGACCTTCTTACGGGTTTCTTCCTTTTGAATCTGTGAGTAGATTGAATTCAAAGAGGGAAGTTCAGTAGCAGTCAAGATCTGGTCTTTCAGTACATCAAATTTTGGCCCAAGTCCTATGAGAATCTTGAAGATTCGATCTTCTTCTTTGTGTTTGCTGATGGTAATTGGGTTAGTGGTCACGGGTTGAAGCATTGACAGTTCTTTTCACATAGATTTCAACTCATTTAAACACTCAACAAAGGGTCTATCTCTTTGTTAAAGATTAGATATCCCTTTCTTTAGTTCAAAGATACGATAAAGATTTTTGGATTGGGAGTACAGCACTTTGATATCATCCCATAAGTCCTTAGCATAAGTAGTGTAGTTGAACAAATTATGCATTTCTTGGTCAATTGAATATAGCAGTCACAATATTACCTGGTGATCATACATTCGCCTCTCAGGATAATGCGCTTCAGTGGTATTCAGAGCTGAGAGATTGCCGTTGATGAAGCTAATGCGACCTCTCCTGCAGAGGGCTATGAAGATAGCTTTTGCCCAGGAAAGATAGTTCTTTCTATTGAATGATACATTTGTTATCTTGAAGCTCATATTGCCATCTATCTTAGAAATCTTTTTAAGAAGATCAACACTTAAGCTACCACTTATTCCACAGTTTCATCAGTGGACACTTCGGTGGACATGTTAATTTGACAAAAGATTACGGTGGGACGATTTGGTTTCTATATCGAGTGTTTGGCTCTGATACCATATGAAAAAAGAGATTAACTCTTTTGTATATTAAAAATTGAAATTGTACATAGTTTATATACATGATTAACATATTAGTTACACAATCAATTAAATAAAGAAAGTGCTAATTGGCCCAATTTGACAAATAAGTACAGCGGAGAGAGAAGCATTGGAATATGGTCAATTGCTGCCTAATTTGGTTAGGGAATCTTCAATTTAGTAAGGAAGGAGTCGTTGGAAAAGATGTGGTCTTGATCTGTGCGAGTATCACGGCTTGATTAGGAAGGAGGATCCCCGAGTTGTCAATTATAGATGTGCTTGCCATTTGAGATTGATTGCAGCGAATCCATCTCCAATTGGCTGTGATTAGCTTCGATTAGCTTCCTAATTTGCAACATTTATGAATCTTGCCAATACAGCAACCATGATATAGATACTCTAAAGTCCTATTCGAAATATAAGTTAACTGAGAATGCCTAAGGGTCTTCACAACATAGAGATTTTCGTGGCCTAGATGCTAATGCCATACCTATAAAGAGGCCTTGTTGATACAAAATTTATTTGAACACTTGCTAAAAATGGAATAGATATAGGCTATCCCTACTCTCGTCTTAATAGAAAAATATTCATTAACAAACTCTACCATAACATTATTGTTCCTAGTCAGCACACTAGGAGATTGATGCGCTTTAGGTAGACACATCATGTTAGATAATTTTACCAATGAATTAGATAATAAAATTAACATGGAATCAATATTCGATGTGGGGGAGAGTGTTTTCATTGTAAAAGGTAACCTCTTCAGGATCATTGTACTCTAAGTGGAGGTAGAGGTTTGATAGATCCAATCTCAGTGATGCGTGGTAGCCAAATTGTACACCTACGCAGATCATTATAGTGATATGGTATGATGAGCCTGAGAATGATTTGATTCTTTTACATCGAGCTGAGGACTAATCATGGGCCAGATGGCTACCTCCATTTAGACTGATGCTATTATTGGACCCATAATAGTATCTAAACAAGCACTCACTAGAAGGCCTACCTCTACTGTTATGGTCTCCTTATCCATCGCGTGAACTTCTAATTCAAGCTACAAAGTTGGTCGTCGATGCGACTGCTGTGTCTTTTGATAGAAGACCTAGCTGGTGGAGATTCATCTCCTCGGTCATCAAGTGATCGTGCAGTTCATCAAGTGATTCGGAGTGGTTTCTTTGTTTGCATTTTTTTTAGGAACGAAGTTCAAGATTTATAACTATAAATAATATTATATTGACTTGAAAAATTATGTACAAAGAGGGTCTGATTTATACAGTTTGTATAAGCTCGTTACAATAAATATGTTTAATTTGTGTTAAAGAATCTATTTGGGATCAACCATATATGGTAGGCGATAATGTCTTGATAAGTCACCCCTATAACTACATTATTGTGGAGTGATATTTGGATTGAGCTAGTAGACCAAATCACATCCTAATTTGATTTATCACCTTTGGGACCCGTAAGTTAAATTGAAGAGATTCTTGTGATTATGGATACATATAAAACATATATCTACACCTTTGCTTCCAAGAACACTGTCAAATTTAGATTAAGAACGGGTCTAACTAGTGTGTCAAGTCTCGACATTAGCTTGCTTGATAGATTCTAATAAATTTTGTATTGATTGTCGGAATCAGTTTACTTGATTAGGATCGGGTCACAGTCAAAGTAAGTGTTGGATACTTTCTCCGTAAGACGAGGCAGGGATGCTAGTAGTCTAAAAGGTCACATCTGTTGGCTATTTGCCTAGTATAAATGATCGTATCTCTTCGAAGGTCCTTCTGGATAGGCTTCAACCCCTTTGTGTCCCTTCAGAGAGTGGTCTGGAAGTCTCATCCTTATCCTTCGTCGTATCCTTTCGCTTGTCGACCTTATCTACCAGCCTTGTGTCCCCTCGTAAGTATGGATTTATCCGTTCAACTTCACATCCTATCGCATGTCTGGTTTCTGAATCGTTCCAAAAATCTTGAAAACTTTAATGCTCCTCCAGCTCCTCGCAATGTGGTGGCGTGCAAATTGCCAAGTGCACCTCAATACACCCAAGCACCAACTTCTAGCCTCCAGCCTTTCCTGGGCTTGGGCCCGCTCTCATGCCCATTTCCGTGCTCGTGCTTGGACGGTGCTTTGCACCATCCTCACAGAGTCAATGAGTCAAGCTAGGGAGTGGTCAATCAAGTGGAAAGTGAAGGGAAAGAATCCCTTATAAACAAGGAAAAATTCTTTGCACTTTCCGATGTGGTACAACACCACTTCCCTTACCATTTCAATTTTGACTTTTGGCTTTTGGGTCATTCTACATTTCCAACAATCCTCCACATGAATAATAACCAATGCATGCAGACTCTAATCAAAAGTTCTGACATGTTATTATTACATCGAGATAGGTAGCTTTCGACTTTGAACATTCTCTAGTAATATATTATCAGATTTGCTCGCTACTCGGTGAACGTGATATCTTATACTATTAGCTTTTGGTGTAAATCAAGATAATAACATTTACATAATAATAATCCTAGTATTTTTAGGTTCTCATGTTATCTCTGTTTTGGCCATGGATTGTATCTTGGATTCATAAGTATTTTCCCATTTGAAGCGGCCTCACTTCATACTTACATAGATGCTGATCTCCTATCAGAATTATCCTACTATACTCCTCCTTTATTAAGGTATAGGAATCATTAAAAGCGTAATGCTTAACCTTGCGACACTTCTGTAGGTCAATACCTGGACAGCTTTTGAGAATGAGATAGGTTCAAGGTGATTAACTAAACCTTCCATAACTTAGTCATTTCATTGAACCAAACTTGTGGGATCTCCACTCATCATGGTTAAGTTACCACTACAGACATCCTTTATTGTGTGGACTTTAATCCCATTCCCCTTACTATATTTTACATTTGATCTCTATTGATTCCTTTCGTAAAAGGATCAACTATATTGTCCTTAGACTTTACGTAATTAATAGTGATCATCCTACTAGAGATCAATTGTCTAACGGTATTGTGTCTTCGACAAATATGTCAAGATTTTTCATTGTACATTGTACTTTGTGCTCTCTTGATTTTAGACATGCTGTCACTATGTAGCAATACAGGAGGCACTAGTTTGTTTCAGCACGGAATATCCTCTAGGAAGTTTTTGAGCCATTCAACTTCTTCCCCAATTTTGTCTAATGCTATAAACTCTGAATCTATGGTGGATTGAGCTATGCACGTTTATTTAGAGGACTTCTAAGACACAACTCCTCTTCTTATGGTGAATACATATCCAATTATAGATTTGGATGCTTTAGTGTCTGATATCTAGTTTGCATCACAGTATCCTTCTAATACAATTGAATATTTAGCATAGTGTATGTCATAGTTTATGGTATGTTTTAAATACCGTAAGATATTTTCCAAAGCTAGCTAGTGTTCATTCCCTGGATTATTAGTGAACCTATTAAGCTTACTAACTGAGTACACAATATCAGGATGTGTGCAATTCGTTAAATACATAAAGCTCCCAATAATTTACTTATACCTCAGTTGAGATACTAGGTCCTCTCGATTCTTGGCTAAGTATAGATTTAAATCTATTGGATTCTTAACTAGAGGTTTGTCATAAGCTTAAAATTTCTTGAGCATGCTTTCTAATAGTGGGTTTGTTTCAAGATAATTTTGTCAACTTTCTTAGATATTTGAATCCTTAGTATGACGTCTGCCATACTCATATCTTTTATATTAAAGTGATCCTTTAATATGTTCTTAGTTTTCACAATAACCTCTTTATTGATTCCCATAATTAGTAAGTCATCCAACTAGAGATATACAATTACGTAAGCTTCAGGTGTGCTTTTAATATAAACAATTTATCACACTTATTGATCTTAAAGCCATTTGATCAATTGATGATTCGCTTCTTCGTGAACGTTCTACCGTAATTCTGCTTGATAATGGACCATCAGTCGTTTGTCTGGTCTTCTTGGCGTGTGCCACCCTTTGACCAGCCCAAAACTTAGGCACACACCAACAGCACTTGGCGCGAGCAAAAAGCTAATGGACTAACAAACCTGGCGTGCACCAACAAGGATGGCGTCCGCCAGTTCAGCAGCAGAAATGCAGCGAATTATAATAAGAGTAAGTAGGATTGTCGATCCATAGAGACTGAGTTTGACTACTCTAAGGTTTACTAACTTAACTAGTATCAGATTATGAAGTTTGGTTGTTTACACAAGTGATCTAAACACAAAAGCACAAATTTAAAGCTAACAAGTTCTAACACATAGATAGATATGTTATAAAACAGAATATCAACAACTCAAACACTCAACATGAGCAAGGTGCCTAAACTAGCAATATAACCATAAGATTTAGAGGGTTTTTAGTGTATGTGATGTGGTTCGAGTGAATCTAAGGCAACTAATCCTCTTTTTTGCACAAGATTAGCCAAAGTTGATCCTAAACTAGACTTCGAATGGTTAGATATGTTCTTTTGACCCCACCAACCATCTAAACTAGCAAAGAATCAACTATATGTTCCACTCCAAGAACAATCAGTAGGTCACCAGGGAGATTTCTCTCCTTGCAAGAGTACTCATCATCAAACCAACCTATCCATCAATTCCATCTCCTTTCGGTCTCAAGTTTTGACTAGCTACTAAGGCTTGGTGATTAAGCAAGTCTAAGAAATAGGATCAAGCACATTGATAAGAACATATACATGACCATACACACCTCTATACAGTGGCTACATCAAAGGTAACAAGGCATCAAACTCATATAACTACTCACATATACTAATATTTAACATCATAAGCATAAAACATAGACAAAAGTAGAAAGGAAGGAGACTTATCAAGACTCCAAGCTCCCTCTCTTCAAGTCCACGTTCTTGCAGAGAAAATACTTCTATTTTTACTAATATAAAGTTGTGTTATGTCTTCGTGTGTCCTCTCTTTTTACAAACCAAAGGCAAAAAGCCTTATATAATTACTAACTAAAGGAATAGTTAACAAAATATCTAAACTAACTTAGCTAACTAAAATATCTAAGCTAAAAATATCTAAAAAGAGGTCTGCCAACTTGTCCCCCACTTTTACAAAGCTCTAAACCGCCTTTGTCAAATCTTCCATTTTTTTGTCCAACACTCAACTTTATTTAACTTTTGTCCGTCTGGTCTCGCGTATGCCAGCTTTACATGGTATGCACCAATTCTTCACAATTTCCATCCTCAAGTGTAATCGGTTGTCTGAGTGAATGGTCATCTGAGTAATGACTTCTTGGCGTACGCCATATAGGCTTGGCATGCGCCAGGTCCCTTTTTTGCATTCTTTGGCTTCACAACTTCCTTCTTGTCCTTGGCTTCGCGTGTCTGCTCGATCATCCTCCACTTCTCCTCGAATAGGCTCCTAAAAACAAGCAAACACAATGAAAAACGATAAACTCAACATAAACATACAATAAATGAAAACTAACACAATGACAACTAAAACAAAACTGAATCAACCTAAAACACTAAGAACGATCTACTTAAATGACACGAATAATGAGTGTTTTTGACACTCATCACACCCCCACACTTGAATCATTGCTTGTCCCCAAGCAAGACTCAAAATATGGACATCCTAAAAGAAAATCAAAGAAGAACAAACAAAACACATAACAAGGTAAAGACGTGGCTAAGTTAGTTCAACAATTCAAAACGCAAAGCACAACAAAGAAGTAGACACCTCAACACTAGAAGGTTGAACTCACGAGGATAAAAAAGTATTTCACTCATATAATTTGTATGGTCAACTTCCTATCACTCGCATACTTGTCAATATATCTCAAAGCATCCTACGTCCTACTCAGCATTATCTAAAAGTCATAATGGTCACTAATGATCAGGGGGTCTTTTCATCGGGTTGTAATGGGGCTTAAGGTAAAGGTGAGGTAAAATATATGGATGGTAGCTAAACCACCAAATCCGAGGAAAATATAAGAAAAATAAATACACTTCCCCAAATATCCCAATATCCTAAGACCAAGAAGCACAAGTCTTATCTAGAAAAAACATGCCTTATTCAATATCACATTCTTTTTTGCTTCTTTTTCTTTCTTCTTTTTTTTTACTTCAAACAAATGTACATACACAGCACGTTCTAGGTAAAAACTCGGCTTCTAACATGGTCATACTACCATATCCTAACAAATATAAACCAAATGAAACCCAAGCTACCAACTAAACCCAATACACATACAACCTATAAGTCCTCGAATCGGATGATCAAAGGTATGGAAGATGGATGATATAAGGTTATAGTCGGCTTCCTAATCTAAGATTAAGAAAAGGCTAGGCTCAATGATTTTAAACAACGGATAAATAAGGGATTTTGTCTCTAAAGCTCTAGGCTCAATGTCAAAGAATGACCCCGTCCTTTCACTAACTTCCACGCAACCTAGACTACGATAAGTACTAGTAGGATACCTCGATCAACTGACTTAATAGGCACTTCATGAAAAATATAGAGGCAGATGTCTCTTCCTTCGACTCAAATACTCACAAGGTACACTCATCAACCCTCTAGTCTAGTCTATATAGTGAAAACACTAATCTAAATAATAGAGTGCAAGATTTCTACCAATTCCTAGGCTTTGCGCTCGAATTATATCTTTAACTAAGAATACTATAAAATTCTAATACAAGCTAGAAAATTTTTGAGGGGGGTCAAATTCATGCCAAGTCTAAACCTAAACATAACAACCTAACATGCTAACATACTAAACAACCTAAAAGGAAGATTCCTAGAAGGAACCCTCCCCCACTCTTGAATGACACAATGTCCTCAGTGTGTGTAAGATACTAATAAACACCTAGTCATACAAATAAAACAAAGTTGAGATGATTTTATCCCGATGACCTAATACGTTAAAAAGCATCAAGGAGATTGAACCTTGAAGAGCTCAAAATAGAAACACTTTTGTAATAAGTCACCAAGGATATGAAAAACTATCTTGAAACACAAACACAAACAAACATGTTAAACATTAACTCACTAATGACTTGTTATGTAGACTATCTTTTTGTGACCTTTTTGGCTTTAAGCCTAATAGGATCACCTTCTAGTAGCATAACACAATCATTAAATGAGTTACAAACATACAAAAAAGAGCTCCCTATCAATCATCTGCTGGAGGTGGTGGTGGTGGTGGGAACATGAAGCCGCTACCAAAGTTTTCTGCCTAGGTGTGCATCCACTTAGCATACGCTTGCCGCTGCTCCATATGCACCTGCTGTGCCTCTATGTGAGCTCTAGACTCGGCATAGTACGCCCTCTGCTCCTCTCTCTGAGCCCTAATCTTGGCTTCCATGCAAGCATTATCATTGTACTACCAGTCCCACCCAGCTACGTTGCTAACTGCATAGTCTTGCAGTTGCACGTTGTATTCATGAAGCTGGTCTCTGTGACCAAGTAGCTGTACCTGCATCATAGCAAACTAGTCACATAAAACTAAATCTCTGACTGTGAGTCAGGCGCTTGATGACTCGACCCTGTATCGTCATGTTAGGCCTGGTACTGATGGTTGTGGCCTGTCTGCTCTGCATCCTCTTCTCTCTAAACTGGCATCTGTCCTGGTGCCCCAAGGCGTAATTGGACTACCTGTCTCTCCTCCCAAGGTTTGTACTTGACAACCTCTACACCATCGATCATTGTCTTCTTAATTAGTTTGCTCAAGTGGAGCTTCTCGATGTCGAGCAGTACCAGCTCTAAAATCATTCCATGAAAATCTACAAACTGCTCAGAAAAATGGTATCGTGCGATGAGGGAAATAATATGACCTAAGTATAGATACCTAGGCTCCCTATCGCTAATAGATCTAGCAAAGCAAGTGATGATCATAGCAAAGGTGCTAAAAGGAACATCATGGCGTAGGCAGTCAATGGCATACAGCTGAGATCAGAAGATTTTAAACTCTTCCTATTGACCACTAATAGTCAGAGAGTCATAAAGCGATGGAGGATGCCTAAATATGGTTCTCTAATTAGCATATTAGGCACCCTTCCTGACTTGTATCTCTCAAAACCTATAATCTCGTGCCATGTTCGATGGGCCTGACTAGCAGGTATGAAGTCTAATGCACCTGGTCCAGCCTTAACACCAAATAGGTCATTAAACTCACTCTCCTCCAAGCTAAAGTTAGTGTCAAATACACGTGCAGTAAATGATTGTCTATTAGCCACAACCTGTAATGTGCAATAGAACTCTAGAACAAGTTCTTGTCTAGCCAAAATCTCCCTATTCTCAAAGTATCTCCACCCTAATTTCCTAAAAGATGACCTCAGTTGTCTATCTACCCCTAGTATCTGTATGTCATTCCAATTGATTGTAAAATGACTAAGGGCACTGAGTCATGAGAATTTTTTATACCTCTCTCCCTCCCAATCCTAGAAGATTGTAAAGGGAGTAATATAGCGTTTATAGATGTCTTAAAGTGGAGAGTGTTCTCGAGCCTCCCGAGCAAGAGGGTCTGCTTTTTTTTCTTAAGTTTTTTACTGTTTCTCTAAATGACAGGTCGTCTGTCTGGACGACCTGGCGTACGCCAGAAGTTCCTGACATGCGCTAGTTGATACGTTTTCTTAAGAGTTGGAGTACGCCAACTCTTCTGGCGTAAGAGTTTTTACCTCGGATGGCCAAAGTTGGCGTACGCCACCTATTTCTGGCGTGCACCAACATAGCAGTTCTTCTAGCAGAGTTGCATAAATGAGTAAGTAAGGGAATATCGTCCCACAAGGACCGAGTTTAAAGCTTCAACTTAGTTTTAGAACTTGTCTAAGATCAAATTATGAAGTGGTTTGATGGAAACTTTCGTTCTAAGATGGTTTACTACTCTAATAAATTATGAACTTAGTTACTTGAAGGTTTGGAATTCAAAACAGATTCTTAACAACTTATATTGCACAAATGAGCAAAGTGAACTTAAAACCACAATAATCATTGAATTCAGAAGGTTTACTAAGTACATAACATGGTCCTAGTGTTTCGAAATCAACCAAACTACACTCTCGTGCTAGAAAGGCCTAAATTGCTTCTTTATCATGCTTAGAATGATAAGATGTTCTCTCGACCCCAAAAACCAACCAAGCACAGCAAAGAACCAACTATATGCATCACTTTAAGGACAATAAGTCACTGAGTAAGAGTATTAGCAACTCGAACCAGCAACTTATCTAACTAACCTTTCCATTTAAACTATCTCCTCTCGGTTTCAAGTTTAAACTAACTTCTAAACTTGGTGATCAAACAAGTTTAGCATGGCATGAAGTTCGTTAGTTTGACATGTTCATCATGTTTTTAACCCTCTAAACCGTGACTAAGTAGTGGCTTTAAGCCACCAAACTCAAAGATCAACTACTCACACATGCTTGCAAAGAACAATATAATCAAAAACATGAACATACTAAACATTATTTAGCAAAACGAAGAGTACAAGAGAAGAAAGTGTTACAAGGTGATCCTCAGCTTTTCCTCAAGTTCTTCACAGAAAAGCTGGTCCAAGTTCGTTCTTTCTCCTTCTCACACTTGTCTATTCTACACTAATGTTCATTATTTGCATAAAAACAAAAGTCCAAAGTCAAACAAATGTAAACTAACTTAATATCCTAACCACTCTCCACCTCTGCACCATAATGGTCTGCCAAGGTCACAAGAAGGCCAAAAATCCCGAGTGCATGGCCTCCTCCAATGTTTTCCACTCAAAAAGGCAAGTGGCTGGTAGTGTCACTGTCTGGTCTGGCGTACGCCAACTGTGCCTGGCGTACGCCAGGTCTCCAGGTGCTTGGTCGTTCGTAATCCATCAATCTAGCTCGGTCGTCATCCATTTCCTCGAATTAGGTCCTAAAACCATAAAACATAATGAGAAACAAAATACATGACTAAAAACATGAAATAAAGAAAACTAAGACAAAGATGACATAAACTTAAAATAAAACAACCTAAAACACTAAGAACAACCTATAAAATAGACATAAGTAATGAGTGTTTTAAGCACTCATCATACCCCCACACTTGAATCTTTGCTTATCACCAAGCAAGACTCAAATGCGAACAACAACTAAACAAAAATCACAAAAACACACACAAATGCAATACGAGGTAAAGACTTGGCAAGACCCTTTCAAAACTTAACTTCCCTAAAAAATATCAACTAATATCAAAATCTCATCAAAAACCTAGATAAGTCATTAACTATAAAACAGAAAACACTACGAACTAGTAAATGCCTCGACACTCTATTATTTAAGAAAGTGTTGACTCTATGTAAAAGATACTAGAAGGTTAAACTCTCGATGATAGTAAAGTGTATCACTCATATAATGTGTATGGTCAACTTCCTATCACTCGCATACAAGTCAGTATCTCAAAGCATCCTACGTCCTACTCAGCGCTATCAACAAGTCGCAATGGTTGTCAATGATCGGGAGGGCTTTTCATCGGGTTGTAATGGGGCTGAAGGTTAGGGTGAGGTAAAATATATGGGAATTGGCTAAACCACCCAATCCGAGGACTCAATACATGAACTAAGCAGTCACTCGACTAATCTAAAACATCCTTACCAAGTATAATAAACGTACACTCCCCAATCTCCCAATATACAAAGACCTAGAAGCCCAAGTTTTACCTAAACTCATGCTTATTTGACTTCACACATTTTTTTTCTTTTTTTTCTTTTCCTTCCACTTTTTTCTTTTCTTTTTCTTTCTTTTTCATTTTTTTCTTTTCTTTTTCTTTCTTTTTCACTTTTTTCTTTTCTTTTTCAACATGCTATAACTCATGCACGTGTCTAAGCAAAACTCGGCTTCTCAACATGGTCATAAACTAAAAAAAATAAAATCCCAACATATATCCTAAGTCGGTTTCAGATACCAACCTATCATAATACAAACATTCCCAACAAGCGTAACCTAAAAGTCCTCGAATCGGATGATCAAAGGTAGGGAAGATGGTGGATAATAGGGTCATAGTTGGCTTCCTCATCTAAGATCAATAAAAAGGCTCGGCTCAAATGGTTTTACGCAAACAGTCATAAGGGATTTTGGCTCTAAGTCTCTAGGCTCAAATATCAAAGAATGCCCCTCTCACAACTCCCACGCAATCAAGACCACGATAAGTACTAGTAGGATACCTCGATTAACTAACACTAGTATGCACCTCATGAAAAATAGAGACTGGTGTCTCTTCCATTGGCTCAAACCTCACAAGGTACACTCAAAAACTCTCTAGTCTAGTCTACATAGTGAAACAACCTTCCTAAACAACAGAGTGTGAGGTTTCTACCAATTCTTAGGCGTTGTGTTCGAATTAAATTCCTAACTAAGAGTTTGATAAAATTCTAACACAAGTTGAAAATTTTTGAGGGGGGTCAAATTTTTGAAAAATTCATGCCAAGTCTAAACCTATTCAACCTAGACACTTTAAACATCCTAAAAAGAAAGATTCCTTCCTGGAAGGAACCCTCCCCCACACTTGAATGACACATTGTCCTCAAGGTGTCTAATACACGTAATTAAAAACATAAATATCACACAAGTATAAAAAGAACAGACATGCAAGTAGGCAAAAACAAAGATAAGCAAACAAACAAACACACACAATGAAATCTAAAACACAAAAGAGCAAAGAAAGTAAAATAAATAAATAAAAAGACTAAGGAAGTAGGAGCTCCCTGTCAATCCCGTGCTGGTGACTGGTGGAAAGCTGAATCCACTACCGAAGTTCTCGGCCCACTATCTCATCCACACCGCGTGTGCCCTCTGCTCTGCTCTGAATGCCCATTGCTCCTCCCACTCAGCTCTTTGCTGCTCCTCCATACGAGCAGTCACTAACATCAAATGCTGAAGCTGGACGCCATATCCTTGAAGCTGGTCTCTGTAGCCCTGCAGTTGCAACTGCATCGCAGAAAACTGGTCATGAAGATCTACCTGCGGGCATGGAGACTGATGGCTAGGTCCAGCCTCGTCATGATGCTCCTCTCTCTCCTGATCCGGCTCCTGAGGGTCAGGTACTGGCGTCGGCATTGGGAGGCCCAATCTGGTATGGGTAGCTATGACCGCCTGGCGCTCCTCCCATGGCCTAAATTGCACTATCTCCTCGCCATCTCTTGTCATCGTCCTCTTGATCAGCTTGCTATAGTTGAGCTTGTCGATGTCAAGATCCACCGACTCCATATACGACCCTGTATACTCTGAAAATCTCGAAGGAAAGCGGTGACGTGCAATGCGAGAAATGATATGACCTAGGTATAAATGCCTAGGTTCCCTATCGCTAATAGAACGTGCAAAGCAATCAACCACCATAGCATAAGTGCTAAACCTAACATCGTGGCGGAGGCAGTCAATGGCATAAAGTTGAGATCTGAACACTTTAGACTCTTCCCATTGACCACAAAAGGTCAGAGTCATAAAGCGATGGAGGATACCTAAGTATGGTTCTCTAATCAGAGCGTTAGGCGCCTTCCCCGACTCATATCTAGTGAAACCAGTAATCTCATGCCATGCCTGATGGGCTAACCTAGTTGGATGAAAGTCTAAAGCTCCCCCACCACTCGTAAGTTCAAACAGATCAACAAATTCAGCTTCATCCATCTCAAAATCAGTGTCAAATACTCGTGCAGAAAATGAACGCCTATTTGCCTGAACTTGCAGAGTGCAGTAGAACTCCATCGCTAACTCCTGTCTAGCCAAAATTATTCTATCCTTAAAGTACCCCCATCCCAACTTATCAAAAGCCTCATCCAACTCATCAGCTACCCCTAAAATTCTCATCTCATTCCAATTAATCTTAAAATGGCTAACAGTGGTGAGTTGAGAAAATCTTTGGTACCTCTCTCCCTCCCAATCGTTGAAGATTGCGAAGGGAGCGTTGTAGTGGTGGCGGATGTCTCTGGGTCGATCTGATGAAGAATCTGACCTTGATGGTGTAGGAGTCCATATGCGCTTCCCTGTATTCCTCCTGCTCATCCGGCTAGATCCTCCTATTCCTGACATTGTGAATCTTCTTTTGGGAGTTGGGTATTATGGACAATGTATCCGGGTAGCTCGAGCAAGAGTAGATCTAGGTTTCGGATCTGAGAATTCTTGTGGATTGTCAATTGTGAGTAAAGATCGGCCACTACCAAATTTATACTCCCCCTTTCTGACCTACCTGGCGTACGCCAGGTTTGCATGTTGGGCATAATTGGCGTGTGCCAATGATTTCTGGCGTATGCCAGTCATGAATTTTTAGTGTTTTGGCCGAGAGGTTATAGGCCTCTCGGCCGTGACATGGCGCGCGCCAACACATAGGGAAATTACCATTTCGATTGGTCGTATACACATACTTTGCACAAACGAATAAACAAATGCACGAGAACATAGATTTTTATTCAACAACACTAAAAGTGGCAACGACAATCTACGGAACAAAATTTAAAGCAAAATATATAAAAAGAACCCAAAAAAGTACGATTAAACCAAAAAAAAAGGATTTCCCTATCACTTTCTTCGTAAAAGGTGCGGTTTGCTCTTGCTTTTTCTGCCTTTATTGAAGTTGTTCCGGCCCTTTGTTCGTCAGATGGTGAAGAGGCTTAAGCTCGTGATGTTTGATTGAAACTTTCGGATGTAGGTGGGGGTGTGATGTATTTGGCAAAATGTTGCTTGTTCTTGGAGGTTATGGCAAAATACGGCGATCTCAGAATTTATAGGTTCGGAATCTGCCCTATCTGGCGTGCGCCAATGACTTTTCGTGCATAATTGGCGTACGCCAATTGGTTCCGGCACATGCTAGTTAGTGAATTTTTGGTGAAAATAGCTCTTGCCATTTACATTCTACCTAAACCAATTGACTAACAAACACTTAAACTACAAATTATGATAACAACACACAAATGTACATCTAAACTATTTTTTTTGTTTTCTAATTTTAATTTTTTTGGCTTTTATGTACGCTGCGTTCCTGGAAAGCTTAAAAACCAGACGCCCCATTCTGATGGGTCATTCCTTTGACGGATTGTCATTTATCGTGACCTTTTCGGCACGAAGCCTAACAAGGTCACGACATATTAGCACAGTCACTCAATTGGCGTATAGTACTATCTCTGATGCAATCACCGTCAAAGGTGCAACTTTGATATCCGTCGCTCACACAACTCCTCAATCGCGTACCAAGATGAACTTCCTGGTCTCGCAACCCTTTCAGCACGAAGCTTAACGGGGTCTTGACGCAATAAGACAATTCTCTCGGTTTGCGAAATTGTAGTATGTTTGCTGCAAACACCATCATACTCCAACTTCCCACACTTGTGACAGAAACCAAATCTCACCATCCTTCATCTATAGGCACACTTTGATGTTCCTCTCGAATGTCTATCTAAATTCCCTTCGCATCTCTCTAGTCTCAATGTTTCTTTTGCTTGCTTTAGAATGACGAGGCAAATGTCCATTGGAATTTTCTTTGAGATTAGTAATCTAAGCAACAATATATACTTAACACAAAACATCCTGTTCTTTATCCTCTAACAGGTAAAAGAGAAACACTTTTCTTACTAATCCATCTCTTGTTGTTGCAACAGACACACTTTACAATCGGAGTACCATGATGTACTAGTTCCTTTCCTTGCGACTCTCCTGGCATTACGCCTAGTTGAACCACCATTTAAGTCTACGGTTCTCACTTTTGGCAAAGGGTGACTAGCATGTCGTAAGTCACGACGCTCGATTCTCAAAGTTTCTTTTGCTGTACGGAGAATAACTAGGCAAATTTCTAGTGGAAGTTTATTTTTCACTAGGAAACTTACTAGTAAAATGTACTTTGAGCAAAACATTTCTTTCTCTCTTGTGATTCTGCACGTAAAAGAAAATAATATAGTCCATATTAGCGAAATAATAGAAGTAAATACTACTAAAATTAAAAATGAACCTAATAAACCTAGACATGCTAATTTAGAGTCGTCAGCTTGACTATTTTCATATTTATGCATTATTCAACATATTAACCAATTGCACTTCTGCAATTTGGTTAATAATGTCTCCTCCCAGGTAGATTTTGCATCTTTGGCCATTAACTCTGAATACCTCCCCTTTGGTACTTTGTAAATCAAGTGCGCCATAAGGGAACACTTTCATAATCGTGTAAGGTCCGCTCCATTTAGATTTGAGCTTCCCAGGGAAGAGTTTAAATCTAGAGTTAAAAAGAAGAACATGTTGGCCTTCTTTAAAATCTTTTCTGATAATATGGGCATCATGTCTTTTTTTGTTTTTTCTTGTAGAGTCTTGAGCTTTCGAATGCAAGATCTCGAATTTCTTCCAACTCATAGAGTTGGAGAATTCTTTGTTCTCCCGCCTTTTTGTAATCGTAATTAAGGGTCTTGATAGCCCAAAATGCACGATGCTCAAGTTCCACTGGAAGATGGTATGCTTTGCCATAAACTAACCTGTAAGGCGACATTCCAATTGGAGTTTTGAATGCCGTTCGATATGCCCATAAGGCATCATCGAGTTTGGTTGACCAATCTTTCCTAGACGATCCGATCGTCTTTTCCAGAATCTTTTTGAGCTCTCGATTGGAAAGCTCTACTTGTCTGCTTGTTTGGGGATGATAAGGTGTTGTCACCTTGTGAGTTACCCCATATCTTTTGAGCAGGACTTCAAATAGTTTGTTGTAGAAGTGTGATCCACCATCACTAATTATTGCTCGTGGCACACCAAATCTCGAGAAG
This sequence comes from Hypericum perforatum, assembly GCA_012979155.1. Taxonomy (NCBI): domain Eukaryota; kingdom Viridiplantae; phylum Streptophyta; class Magnoliopsida; order Malpighiales; family Hypericaceae; genus Hypericum; species Hypericum perforatum. The sequence continues at coordinate 25,914 of SOPF01022566.1, forward strand.
AGCTTCTTAAGAAATTGAATAACTATTCTAGCGTCATTTGTAGGTGACGCCAAAGCTTCTACCCATTTTGAAACGTAGTCAACTCCAACCAAGATATACTTGTTGCCATACGAAGTGGGAAAAGGTCCCATAAAGTCCAATCCCTATACGTCAAAGAGCTCAACCTCTAAAATACCAGATAATGGCATCTCATTTCTTTTTGAAATGTTACCTGTTCTTTGGCAGCGATCACATTGTTCCACATAGATACGTGCATCTCTAAATATGTAGGGCCAATAAAATCCGCACTCAAAT
>SOPF01022572.1:2157-17540 GCA_012979155.1 Hypericum perforatum
AATAACAGAAAGCAGACCATCAAAAAAGAGCATATAGACCATCGAATAACAACATATAATCGGAAACAGTAATAGCATACCATCGAATCACAAAAACAGCATACGGAAAAAATAGCAGATGTAATGATTCAAACTACCAAAAAATACGTAAGAGGTATGATTCATACCTAATGGACGATAATTTCTATTTGTTCGGAATGTTGTGTCAAAACAAATGGCATCTCCAAAACAATTATAGTCACTCCTCATCCTTCTATCAGCCCAAAAAATATTTGCTATCCGTTCTTCACTGTCCACTTCTACCTCATGAAAAAAATAGGGTTCATCGCACGCCCTCATTCTGAAGTATTCAAGCAATGCTGTAGCTTCACCATGCCTCATCGATCTTTGTCTCTGTTTTCCAAGATGATTCTTCAAATCAGAGTGGAGGAATCCCAGATGTTCTCTGCCACCGGCATTCAATGCCATCAGTTCATAGGATGATCTAAGTGATATACCAGCATCACTGTTCATCTGGGCCACGTGTTGGTAGAGAGAGTTGATTGACCGGTTGGATCTATGCATATGGGAGCAATCGGCCGAGTGGAGCACGTGATCATTATGCTGCAGAACCCATTTATCTATGAGGAATGCTCCTTGCTCAAGAGAGTACTTGAAATAGATCATTGCCATGCAGCCAACTCGGGTCTCTTTTTGTGTGTAAGGGCGAGCATTTTCTTCCTTCACTTTCTTACTTGGCCGTCGAAATCCTTCCTTGTTGCACACAAGTTTGATGTAGAATATCATTTCCTTGCCATTTATCATCCTCGTTCTTTGATACCTACAACGCACACCAAAACCTTTTTGGTGCGCGTAAGATTCGTAGAACTCTTGTAGTTCTTCGGGTGTTTGAAACTGCATTTGTCTCCATATTTCTTCTCTCTCAAGGTGATCCCAATTCGGAACTGCAAACCATTGAACAAGAGCATACAGAACATCAAATAACAGCATGCAGACCATCGAATAACAGCATGCCGACCATCGAATAACAGCATGCAGACCATCGAATAACCACGACATGCAAACTATAACTGGGAAAGGAAAACAGACATACAGACCATCGAATAACAGCATACAGACTATTGAATATGAGCATGCAGACCATCGAATAACATTATATGGACCATCGAATAACAACGTACAAACAGCAGTTCGACAAACCTTCAATGGATGAGGAGCACGATTTATGGTAATTTCGAGATGAAATAGCATCATCGAGCTGATTTTCGACTTCTTTAACCGCCCTCTCGGTCGTGCTCTCTGTTGCTATTGCGTTTCCCAATTCCGTAACTGTCATCGTTGCCGTTGTACTCTCTATCTCCATCGTTGCCGTCGCCAGCGTGCTCGCTGTCTCCACCGTCGGCGTCTCCGCCGTTGCCGTCTCTGTCGTCGCCGCTAACGTGCTCTCCGTCGTCGTCTCCAACGTGCTCTCCGTCTCCGCCGTCGTCGTGTCCATCGTCGCCGTCGTCGTGTCCACCGTCGCCATCGCTCTTAACCACAACGTGTTTTTTGAATTTTTTATTTTGGTTTTTTTTGGTTGACGGCGACGGTTATTTGGTGAAGAGCTTGGGGAATTCAAATTTGTGGGGTTTATATTTTGTTTTTTTTATTATTTTGTTTTGGGGTGGGGGGCAGGGTATTTGGTGAGATGGACAATTATGCCCCCGCGTGTTTTTATCCAGCTCGGTGCTGGGATGTAGGGTCCAGCTCCAAATCGGTACTCCCGAGAGTAGCTGTGATGTAGGCACGGTACTTATTTTATTAGGACGATTATTAGCTCTAAATATGCGTGGTTTTTATCTACTATTTTATTATTTTCTGAATGGTTATTTCATATTTTTAGATATCTAAGACTCTATAACCCTAATTTTTATACAAGTGGCTCACATGTTTGGACACGTTATTAATATTATTATTGAGCATTTACTTAGAAAATTTTTATCTTTAACTATTTGATAGGTGAATTTTTCTTTACAAAGATATTTTTAAACTCTATCTAGTTGTTGAATTATTTCTTCTAAACTACATCTCGTAGTTTAAAAGCTTCATTCATTTTGTTCGAGTTTGAATCGAGTAATTCATGAAATTACTATTTGATAAATACAAATTTGGATTATTCTATTTTGGGACTTTCGGCGAATGATTTAAAGTTTGGAAGAGATAAATGAATGATTCTCAAGGGGGCGGGTATAGTATAAACTAAAAGAAGGGAAAGAGTATATGAGGATCTCGGGACAAGCTTTTGTTCGAAAAATAGGTGAATGAGCCCAAAGCCCTTGAAGATTTTTCGTTATGGGGCTGAGGGTCCTGATGAGTGTGAAAACACTCATCTTTTGTGTGTCTTTTTGTCTTTGTTTCTTTTGTTAGTATTGGAAATGCATGGTATTAGTGTGAATATCGTGCATTGTCCATTTTTGTGATGTCTTTTGAGTTTTATTGTGTTTTCCTTGGTTTCGTAGGTTCTGGAGTGCTAAATGGAGGTTTTGGATGCGCCATGCTTCATCGAACGCAATCAGGCTTGCCGGGAAGGAAGGACAAACAACTATGGGCCTTGGGTTTTTGACGGGGATTGACCTCTGGTGACTAAAACAGCAATAACTTTCGCATACGGAGTCTAATCGAGGCAAGTAAGGTGGCGTTAGAAAGAAGACATTCAGGGCTACAACTTTGTTTTTGAGGGTCTTTATCCATTTCGGAGTCTAAAAGGTTCAAAAACCGTGTTCAAAGTCAGAGTCCGAATCTGGCAATTTTTTACCCGAGTGGGCCGAACTTGGAGGCAAAATTTGGGCCCAAGATGAGTGCCTTGGCCCAAATTTCGTGGCAGACACTTGAGGAAGAAATTAGAGATTTGACAAGGCTTATGACAAGTTAGATATTTTGGAAGATTTGTATTAAGAAGTTATCTAGAAAAGACTTCATTTTTACTATTTACTCCACTCACTTATCTTTGTAAAAAAAACTTGAAGATTTGCTTGAGAGCTTTTGAAGAAAGAAGAACTTGAAGAACACTTCTTGAGTTTTCTCTCCTCTTAAGTCTTTTAAGATTTTTATGTTTAATTTACTTATGTTAAATAAAATATTTAGTTTGTTCATAGCTATGTGTGAGTAGTAGTTTTGTGGGTTTGGTGCTTATATGTTTTCTAAGTAGCTAATGATCTAAAAGGGGGGAGTTTTAATGCTTATTATTGTGTTCTAATAATAGCCGTAATGTTTGGTTATGCTTGATCATCATTATCATGATTATGTTTGATTTAAATATCTGAGAGGAATTGAGATTGAATGATTGATTGATTAGATGATTAATGTTCTTATGATGAGAGATCTCATGAGTTAGTTATCCAAAGGGTTATGCATATAATTAGTAATTGACATGACTAAATGAGTTTTTGGAGGTGAGAGCACATCTAACTCATTAAAATCGTGTTAAGAATCAATTTAGACAATTTACTGCGAGAGCATGAATTTGTTGCCTTAAAAACACTCGGATCACAATTGAACTTTGTAACCCCCTTGTATCATTATGTTATTTGGATTGTTATAAGTGCCTAGCCCATTTCTCTTAATTTGTTAGAATCGTTGTAATTCGTAATCGTGACTTGTGGCTTTGATTGGAGTGCTTAAATCGTGACATGTACTTTTGATTGAATTGTATATTGTGTTTTGGAAATTGTTTGTGTCACTTGTAGTTAGGTGTCAATTAGTTACACTTAGAGTTAAGAATCGTCATCACCAATATCCAAACTATTTAGTCCTAAATTAGTAGTCAAGTCGAGTTAGCGGCCTATAACCAAGTCCTAGTGGGACAACATTCCCGTACTTATCTTTACTGCAAGGAAGGAGACACGCAAAAATCCTTCTCATCAGGTCCTAAAGCCCCAAAGCCCAAGAAGTAAATACTCCGAAGGGATGCGAAAAGGCTGGAGGTGGATAAGGCTTATCCGGACTGTTATCCGAAGGAGAATCTGGATAAGACCTATCCATAAGGCCATCTGAAGAGATACTTTTGCATTTATGGTGACTCTTCATAAGTGCTCGTGTCTCTTCGGATGACGGCTTCCTCACTTATAAATAGAGAGGTCCCTTTTCTATTTTATTTGTCCCAATAACTCATTGCATAAGCATTCATTAGCAATAATTGTTCTTTCTCTCCCTCTCTCTAAGTTCGAAAGTTCTGGGTATATAAGGGTTCGCCAAAAGTTTCGAGATTCATGTGCGAACGATCTTGGAAATGTCCAATAGTCGTTGTATCTTGGGGATGATTGCCGTAGCCCATAGCACACTAAAATATACGGGATAATCTCGTCTTACAAAGAAAGTGTCCAACAATTATCTTGACTATGCCTGATCCTAATCAAGTACACACCCTCCATGACCTATGCGTTAGAAGATGAACCCAAGACAATCTAAGAGGCATTGTCCAGTCCAGATACTCCTCTGTGGAAGGAAGCTATCAATAGTAAGATAGAGTCTATCATGCAAAATCACATATAGAAAATCATGGATCTCCCATCGGGCTACAAACCTTTGGGATTCAGATAGATCCTGAAAAAGAAATACAAAGCTGATGGATCAATCGACAAGTATGATGTAACTCTCCGCTATTCCTTAGTAATGTACTACCAAAATTTTGCTTGATAATGGATGATCGATTATTTGTCAGATCTTCCTGGCATATGCTAGAAATGGGTGGCGTGCGCCACCCCTAGACCAGCTCGAAGCTTTGGCACACGCCAAAGTACCAGGCGCGAACAAAAAGCTAACAGACTAACACACCTGGCATGCGCCAACAAGGATGGCGTGCACCAGTGCTTCAGCAGCAAAGTTGTAGCGAATTACAAATAAAGTAAGTAGGATTGTCGATCCACAGAGATTGAGGTGTTAGGCTTACTTTAGGGTTTACTTACTTAACTAGGATCAGATTATGAAGTTTGTAGTTGAACTCAAGTGATCTAAAGTCTCAAACATCAAGATTAAAGAGCATAAGAACAAGCACTTAGATAGTTTATATCACAAAACAGATTATCAATAACTAAAAAGCTAAAAGCAAGCTAAGTACCTTAAAAACCAATATAACCAAGTGATTTAGGGGGTATACGAAGCATGTGGCATGGTACAAGTTTTTCAAAGGTAATCAATCTACACTTTCGCGCTAGAAAGATCTAAATTGACCCTTAACCAAGCTTAGAAGGTTAGATATATTCTTTCGACCCCACCAACCAACTAAACTCAATCAAGAACCAACTATGCATATCACTCAAAGCACAATCAGTAACTAAGGAAGATTTATCTTCTATCAAAGAAACTGATCATCAAACTAGCATTTCAATCAAACTTATCTCCTTTCGGTCTCAAGATTTGACTAAGTACAATAACTTGGTGATCAAACAAGTCAAAGCATGGCATGAAGTTCGTTAATAAGAACATATTCCTACACATATTAATCCCTCTAAACTGTGACTACATACAAGGCATTAAGGCACAAAACTCACAGCAAACTACTCACACATATTTATATGAACACAAAGCATTAACATAGACAAAGAGTAAAAGGGATGGAGACTTATCAAGACTCCAAGCTCCCCCTCTTCAAGTCCACGTTATTCTACCAAAAACCAATATTTACATCTATTTTTGGACCAAAGTTAATGTCTCCTTTGGTCCAATTTGTCCTCTCTTCACTTTACAAAGCAAAACTAGCATATATACTAAGTAACTAATGGAATAGTAAACTAAATATCTAATCTAACTTATTTACTAAAATATCTAACCAAAAATATCTAAAAGGAGTCAGCCATTATCCCCCTTTCCTTTAGAAAGCTCTAAGCCGCCCTTGTTAAGGCTTGCCATTTGTTTGTCCAACACTCAGCTTTATTTTACTTATGTCCGTCTGGTCTGGTGTGCGCGAGCTTTAAGTGGCGTGCGCCAGGTCTTTGCAATTTCCCTCTTCAAGTGCATCTGGTCGTCTGAGTGGATGGTCATCTAAGTAATGGCTACTTGGTGTATGCCATAGAGGGATGGCGTGTGCCAGCTTCTCGTGATAAGCACTCCTTTGCATCGCAACTTCCTTCACATCCATACCTTTGCATGTCGCTCAAACGTTCTCCACTTCTCCTCAAATATGCTCCTAAAAACAAGCAAACTTAATGAAAAATAATAAACTTAACATAAACACACAATGAACAAAAACTAACACTAAGACAACTAAAATATAACTATATCAACCTAAAACACTAAGAATGATTTACTATAAGGACACGAATAATGAGTGTTTTTGACACTCATCACACCCCCACACTTGAATCTTTGCTTGTTCCCAAACAAAAATTCAAAATGCGGACAACCTAACCCAAAATCAAATACAAACAAACAAACACAAAACAAGGTAAAGACATAGCATGAATAGATCAACACTTAACTTCCCTCAAAAATATCAACTGGCATCACAATTAAATCATAATCTAAGTTAGTTCTTCAATCCATAACACAAAGCACAACAAACTAGTAGGCACTTCAGCACTCAATTGTTTAAACAAGTGTTAACTCTACATCAAAGACACTAGAAGGTTGACCTCATGAGGATAGTTAAGTGTTTCACTCATATAATCTGTATGGTCAACTTCTTATCACTCGCATACATGTCAATGTACTCAAAGCATCCTACGCCCTACTCAGTATTATCTAAAAGTTACAATGGTTGCTAATGATTGGGGAGTCTTTTCATCGGGTTGTAATAGAGCTTAAGGTAAAGGTGAGGTATAATATGTGAATAGTGGCTAAACCACCCAATCCGAGGACATGTCATAAATGTAACTAATCACTCATCTAATCTAAACATCCTCACATATATAATATAAATAAGTCTACTCCCAAATATCCCAATTTCCTAAGACCGCGAAGCACAAGTATTGCCTAGACCACAAGCCTTATTCAATATCACATTCTTTTTCATTTCTTTTTCATTTCTTTTTCTTTGTTTTTTTTCATATGAACATAACATTCACACACTTTACAAACTTAGCACGTTCTAGGCAAAGACTCGGCTTCTAACACAACCATACTACCACATCCCAACAGATATAAACCAAATGAAACCCAAGCTACCAACTAAACCCAATACACATACCAACCTATAAGTCCTCGAATTGGATGATCAAAGGTAAGGAAGATGGATGATATAAGGCTTGTAGTCGGCTTCCTAATCTATGATCAAGAAAAGGCCAGGCTCAAGTAGTTTAAACAATGGATATAATAGAGATTTTGTCTCTAAAGCTCTAGGCTCAATTCCAAAGAATGCCCCCATCCTTTTACTAACTTCTACATAACCTAGACTACGATAAGTACTAGTAGGATACCTCGATCAACTAACTTAGTATGCACCTCATGAAAAATATAGAGATGGATGTCTCTTTTTTCGGCTCAAATACTCACAAGGTACACTCATCAACCCTCTAGTCTAGTCCATATAGTGAAACTACTAATCTAAACAACAGAGTGTAAGATTTCTACTCAATTCCTAGGCTTTGTGCTCGAATTAAATTTCTAACTAAGAAAATGATAAAATTCTAACACAAGTTGAAAATTTTTGAGGGGGATCAAATGATTGAAAAATTCACACCAAGTCTAAACCTAAACAAAACAACCTAACATGCTGACATACTAAACAACCTTGTGAGATACTAATAAGCACCTAATCTAAAATAGAAAAACAAAGTTGAGATAGTTTTATCTCGATGACCTAGTATGTTAAGAAGCATCAGGGAAATTGAACCATGAAGAGCTCAAAATGGGAACACTTACGTACCAAGTCACCAAAAATATAAAAAACCAATCTCGAAACAAACATACGCAAACAAACATGCAACAAAATAACTCACTAATGACTTGTTATATAGACTACCTTCTTGTGACCTTTTCGACTTTAAGCCTAATAGGATCACCATCTAGTAGCATAACACAATCATTGAATGAGTTACAAACACACAACACAAAAACATAGTCAAAATACATGAAAATAAATAAACAAAGAAAACAAATAAATAAAAATATAAAAGTAAATAAATAGGAGCTCCCTGTCAATCATCAGAAGTTAGAAGAGATGGTGGTGGGAACAAGAAACTGCTACCAAAGTTCTTTGCCCAGGTACGCATCCACTCAGTGTGCACTCAGTGCTGCTCCATGTGCCTCTATGTGAGTTCTGGACTTAGTGTAGAATGCCCTCTGTTCCTCTCTCTGAGCTCTAAGCTCGTCCTCCATGTGAGCATTATAATTGTACTAATGATCCCAACTGATTGCATTGCTAACTACATAGTCCTACAGTTGCATGCCGTATCCATGAAGCTACTCTCCGTAACCCTGTAGCTATACCTGCATCGCAGCCAGGTCACATAAAAACTGAATCTCTGACTGTAAGTCAGGCGCTTAATGACTCGGCCCTGCATCATCATGCTGGGCCTGGTACTGATGACTTGGGCCTGCCGACTTCTGCTGCTCCTATTGTACCTCTCTCTGTGCTACCACCCTACCTGGTGCCCCAAGGCATAACTGGACTACCTGTCTCTCCTCCCAAGGCTTGTACTTGACGACCTCAACTCCATTGATCATCGTCTTCTTGATTAGCTTGCTCATGTAGAGCTTTTTGATGCCGAGTGGCACTGGCTCCAAAATCATTCCATGGAAATCTACAAACTGCCTCGAAAAATGGTGACGTGCAATGTGGGAAATAATATGACCTAAGTACAGATACCTAGGTTCCCTATCGCTAATGGATCTAGCAAAACAGTCGATGATTATAGCAAAAGTGCTAAAAGAAATATCATGGCGGAGGTAATCAATGGCATACAACTGAGATCGGAAGACTTTAGACTCTTTCCATTGACCACTAATGGTCAGAGTCATAAAACGATGGAGGATGCCTAAATAAGGTTCTCTAATTAGCGCATTAGGTGCCCTCCCCGACTCATATTGCTCAAAACCTATAATCTCATGCTATGCCCGGTGGGCTGACTAGCAGGTGTGAAGTCTAACGCACCTAGCTTAGCCTTAAGGCTAAACAGGTTGTTAAACTCACTCTCATCCATGCTAAAGTTAGTGTCAAATACACGTGCAGTAAATGATTGTTTGTTAGCTGAAACCTGCAACGTGCAATAGAACTTTAACACCAACTCTTGCCTAGCCATAATCTCCCTGTTCTCGAAGTACCTCCACCTTAGTTTCCTAAAAGCTGACCTCAGTTGTCTATCTACCCCTAGTATTTGCATGTCTTCCCAGTCAATCGTAAAATGATTAAGGGCACTAAATTATGAGAATTTTTGATACCTCTCTCCCTCCCAATTGTGGAAGATTACAAAGGGAGCGTTGTAGTAGCCGCAGTTATCTGGGGGTGGAGAACATGGTGAAGAAGGCAAAGGGTTTCGTGCTCGCTTCCTCCTGTCTCTGTATGGAATCTGGCTATATCCTTCATCACCTGCCATCATAAACTTTGTTTCGGACCTTTGGAAGTACGGGTAAATGGTTTGGGAGTATTGGGCTCATGAAATTTGGAAGTTTCGGATGGTAGGAATTTTTGGAATTTGAAATTTTATGAAGAAACTCGACTATCCGAGAGCTTTATAGTCGATTCTGTCCAAACCTGGCATGCGCCAAGTTTGTTAGCATGCGCCTGTTTCCTCTTTTTTGCATAACCTGGTGTACGCAATCTTCATTGGCGTGCGCCAGTTCTCTCCGACTCACAAGACATGGCATGCGCCATATATGTACAAACCTCAAAAATGACATAAAACATATATAAACACTAACTAAAAGCTCACACAAAAGAAACAAACATGCTAAACTAATTTTTTTTGGCTTTTTATGCTGCATTTCTGGAAAGCTTGAAAACCAGACGCCCCATCTGCATGGGTCAAAGGTGCAACTTGGACATTCATAATTCACACAACTCACGAATGGTATACTATGACAAACTACCTCTTCATGCAACCTTTTCAGCTTTAAGCCTAATAGGATCGAGATGTAGTAGCACGGTACGCTCAATTTACGAGTTAGTGCTATTCTTGCTACATTTTCTGTCATGTTCCAATTTTCTGCACCTTGGACAAAATTCAAATCTCTTCATCCTCCTCTTGAAGGCACTCTTTGATATTCCTCTAGAGTGTCTCAAGAAATTTTTTTCTCGTCTCTCAATTCTCAAGTCTCTTGTGCTCGACAGAGAATGATGAGACATATGTCAATCGAGATCTTCCTAGTAACTAAGACACTGACTAAACAAATATACTTAGCACAAAACATCCTATTCTTTATTCTCTGCAGGTAAAAGAGCCTTACTTTGTTTCAAATGGTCAAGCACTGGATGGCATATTAATCGATTGCACCTCCACATCTCGATTAATATTGCCCCCTCAAATGTAAATTTTGCATGGTTGGACGTTAACTTGAAAGACTATCTTGTCGCTATTTTTCAAATCAAGTACTTCGAAAGAGAATACTTTAACAATTTGGTAAGGGCCGCTCCACTTGGATTTGAGCTTTCCTGAGAAGAGTCTTAGTCACGAGTTATAGAGAAGAACATGCTGCACCTCCTTAAAATCTTTCTTGATAATGTGGGCATCATGTCTTCTTTTGGTCCTTTTTTTGTTAAGCCTTGAGCTTTTGAATACCAATCTCGCATTTCATCCAACTCTTCAAGTTGGAGGATTCTGCATTCTCCGGCCTTTTTGTAATCATAATTAAGGATTTTAATGGCCCAAAATGCACGATGCTCAAGCTCTACTGGTAGATGGCATGTTTTGCCATAAACAAGCCTATATGGCGACATTCCTATAGGTGTCCTAAATACCGTGCGATAAGCCCATAAGGCATCATCAAGCCTGTTCGACCAATCCTTCCTTGCTATTCTGACCGTCTTTTCTAAGATTTTCTTGAGCTCTCGATTTAATAGCTCAACTTGTCTGCTAGTTTGGGGATGATAAGGTGTTGCCACCTTATGCATCACCCCATATCTTTTAAGTAGGACTTCAAATTGCTTGTTGCAGAAATGTAACCCACCATCGCTGATTATTGCTCGTGGCACCCCAAATCTCAAAAAGAGCTTCTTCAGAAATCAGATAACTACTCTAGCATCATTTGTTGGTGATACCAAAGCTTCTACCCACTTTGAAACATAGTCCACTCCTACCAAGATATACTTGTTTCCATTTGATGTTGGGAAAGGACCCATGAAGTCCAATCCCCAAATGTCAAAGAGCTCAATCTCTAAAATTCTAGATAATGGCATCTCATTCCTCTTTGAGATGTTTCCCATTCTTTGGTAGCGATCACACTACTCAACATAACTATATGCATCCTTTAAGATGAAAGGCCAATAGAAACTACATTCAAAGACTCGAGATGCAGTTCTTGAAGCTCCATAATGACCTGAGTAGGGAGTGTTATGGCATCGCTCTAAAATATTTTCTACTTCCTAACTAGCAATGCAATGTCGAAGAACCCCGTCACTACACCTCTTGAAAAGGTAAGGATCATCCCAAATATACATCTGAACATCCCGTAGAAATTTCTTTCTTTGGGGATAACTCAGATCTGTTAGAATAATTCCTCTAACTAAAAAGTTGGCATAATCTGCATACCAGGGAGCTTCTACTCTACTCATTGTCATAAGAGTTTCATCCAGAAACTCTTCTTGAATATTCCCTTCAATCTCTATCCTGTCGCTTTTCTCTAACCTAGAGAGATGATCTGCGATAATATTTTTAGCTCCTTTCTTATCCTCAATGAACAAGTCAAATTCTTGTAGTAATAAAATCTAGCGCATCAAGCGAGGTTTTGCATCTTGCTTTGAGAAAAGATATCTCAAAGCTGCATAGTCAGTGTAAATTATAACTTTCGAACCAAGCAAGTATGGTCTGAATTTGTCACATGCATAAATAACCGTAAGTATCTCTTTCTCTGTGGTTATATAATTGAGTTGAGCTCCTGCCAATACTCTACTAGCATAGTAGATGACATGGAGCTTTCCCACTTTCTTTTGTCCAAGCACACACCCCAAAGCTAGATCACTCGCATTACACATCATTTCGAATAGAAGTTTCTAGTCTGGTGATGAAATCAGAGCTGTGATAAGAGATTTCTTAAGAGCATTAAATGCCTTAAGGTAGTGCTTATCAAAGTTGAAGGATACATCATTAACCAGTAAATTTGTTAGAGGCTTTGCGATTAGAGAGAAGTTCTTGATGAATCTTCTGTCAAAACTAGCATGACCCAAAAATGCTCTAACTCCTTTAACAGTGGTTGGTGCATCCATTTTCTCTGTCGCTTCAGTTTTAGTCTATCTACTTCTATACCAGCTCTAGAAATCTTGTGCCCTAGGACTATTCCTTTGTTTACCATAAAATGGCACTTTTCTTAATTGAGCACAAGGTTCTTTTCCTCATATCTCTTCAACACCTTGTCTAGGTTGTCAAGATAATGATCAAATGAGTCTCCGAAAATAAAGAAGTCATCCATGAAGATTTCTATAATCTTCTTGTTCATCTCCCAAAAGATAGACTCCATGCAACGTTGAAACGTTGCTGGGGCATAACTTAGTCCAAAAGGCATTCTGTGATATGCAAAAATATTGAAGGGATATGTGAAAGATGTCTTCTCTTGATCTCTGAGGTATATTGCAATTTGGTTGTAACCAGAGTAACCGTCCAAAAAGCAATAATAAGAATACCCCGCTATCCTCTCCAACATTTGATTAATAAATGGAAGTGAAAAATGATCTTTACGTGTGGCATCATTCAATTTACGGTAATTGACGCACACTCTCCATCCGGTCACAGTTCTTGTTGGAATGAGCTTCCCTTCTTCGTTGATCACAACTGTCATTCACCCTTTCTTGGAAACACAATGTATTGGGCTAACCCATTCACTATCCGAGATGGGATAGATAATTCCTACTTCGAGGAGTTTTATCACTTCTTTCTTAACAACCTCCTTCATATTAGCATTAAGTCTCCTTTGTTGGTCTGCTCTTGGCCTCGCTCCATCCTCCATGTCAATGTGATGCATCACAATTTCCAGGCTTATACCCTTGATATCGGATATTTGCCAAGCAATGGCTTTAATCCGTTTATTCACAACTGTGAGCACTTTCTCTTCTTCTTCCTTAGTGAGCTTATTCGATATAATAATCAGTAATCTCTCTCCATCTATTAAGAAAGCATATCTCAGATGCGAGGGTAGCTCATTCAGTTCTAAGGAAGGAGCTTTTACAATGGAGGGTGGAGTACGATATTTCAAGTGAATTTCAAGCTCTTCAAGTAGACCTTTCTTGTCAATTTCCTCCTTAACTTCTTCCACGATATCCTCCTCTCCTTTCTCTAGTTCTTTATCCTTAATTCTAGAGATGTTCTCCTTGCAGAACTCGAGGATACACTCATCTACAATATCAATTTTCATACACATTCCTTCATCAAAAGGATGGCGCATTACACTTGTCATGTTAAACTCAACATTCTCATATCCAATTCTGAGCACCAATTTACCATTATGCACATCTACCAATGCATGTGCAGTGTTGAGGAAGGGTCTGCCGTAAATCAGTGGACACTTCTTGTCCTCAGAGAAATCCAGAACCACAAAGTCAACTGGGAAGATGAACTTATCAATCTTCACCAGGACATCCTCAACCACACCAAAGGGTTTCTTAATTGTTTGGTCTGCCAACTGGAGAAGCATGGAAGTTGGTTTAACTTCACACAAACCTAGTTTTTGAAATGTAGATAAAGGCATCAAGTTGATACTTGCGCCTAAATCACAAAGACATTTTGGAAACTCGGTTTTACCAATGAAACAGGAAATTGTAAAACTCCCCGGATCTTTTAGCTTCATCGAAAGATTCTTTGAGATTAGAGAACTACAATTAGCTTAAGGTAATTGTCTCTCCATCTTCCCATTTCCTCTTCTTAGTGACGAGTTCCTTTAGAAACTTGGCATAGTTTGGTACTTGATATAGCATTTCTAGGAAAGAGATGCTAATCTGAACGTTCTTCATTTTCTCCATGAAACAGAGAAATTTTTCATCCATCCCCGATTTTCGCTTTACCCTCTAAGGATAAGGAAGAATTGGGACCATTGACGGTGGTGGTACGTAAACTTCTTCTTCTTCTGCAACTTCTTCTTGCGGGACCTTTTCTTTCAGAACTTCTTCCTCCATATCCTTGTTTAGAATTTCCACAACATTCTCCTTAGCCTTCTCTTTGACTTTTTGAGAAGCTAATTCCTTACCACTTCTTAAGGTGATTGCATTAACTTGGCCTCGAGGATTTTGACCACTGCCGATTCGGTGTGTTTGTGCTGCATTTTGGGTCTATCTAGCGTGTGCCAACTAAGAGTGGCGTGCGCTAATTTTCTCGTTTTAGTATCACTGGTGCGCGCCAATGAATGGTGGTGTTCGCCAAGTTATCAATTATAGCAGCACTGGCGTACGCCAGCTAAGAGTGGCATGCGCTAGGTTATCTGTAGAAGCAATACAGAGTAAGTCAGGAAATATCATCCCACAGAGACTGAGGTTCTAGGCAACTGTATGGTTTTAAACTTGTCCAAGATCAGATTATGATGTTTGGTTGATTACACAAGTGACCTAAGTCTAGATAACAAACCTAAATGTCACAACTTTTACTAAAGCTAAAGGTTTGCTAGTTTACTAACTAACTACATATAACAACTTAGGATACTAAAATGAGCAAGGTACCTAAAATAGTAACATAACCAACAGAATTAGGGGGTTTTAAGTGTATGTGATGTGGTCTGAGTGAATCTAAGGCAACCACAACCACACTTTTATGCACGATGAGTCTAAATTGCTACTTAACTAAGCTTAGAAGGCTAGATATGTTCTTTCGACCCCACCAACCAACTAAACTAAGCTAAGTACCAACTATATGCTCCATTCAAAGGACAATCAGTAGGTCACCAAGAAGATTTCTCTCCTAGCAAGAGTACTCATCATCAAACTAACCTTTCCATCAATCCTATCTCCTTTCAGTCTCAAATTTTGACTAGCTACAAAGGCTTGGTGGCCAAGTAAGTCTAAGCAATGAATAGCATGTTAATAAGAACACATACTCAACATACATAACCCTCAAAAATTGTGGCTAAATGCAAAATAACAAGGCACCAAACTCACATTTAACTACTCAAACATACTTAATATAAATAATATAAGCATAAATAAAGTAAAGAGCGAAAGGGAAAGGAAGCTTATCAAAGGAGAAGAAGCCTCCCTCCTTCATGTTCTTCACAGGAAATATCTACATGGTGTTGGTGGTTTTCCCATCCACCTTGCCACACTTGTGGTCCACTCT
>SOPF01022572.1:17550-41684 GCA_012979155.1 Hypericum perforatum
GTGTTGGTGGTTTTCCCATCCACCTTGCCACACTTGTGGTCCACTCTCTCACTTTGGCCACTTGTGTTCCACACTCTTTATTTACCAAGCAAAAACTAGCTAATATACTCACTAACTAATGGAATAGTAAACTAGATATCTAATCTAACTTATCTAACAAATTATCTAACCTAAAAATATCCTAAAAGTGCCTGCCAGCATTGTCCCCTTTCCTTCACAAAGTCTAAACCGCCTTTGTCACTTCTCCTATTTGTTTGTCCAACACTCAGCTTTATTTTACTTCTATCCATCTGGTCTGGCGTACGTCAGATGCACCTAGCGTGCGCTAGCTATCGCGTTTTTGCTTCTCCGAGTGAAAATGGTCGTTTGAGTGATCTGTCATTTGGATAACAGTTACCTGGTGCACGCCATGTATGCTAGCATGTGCTAGAAGACTGTGCAATTTGTTCCTTAGCTTTGTGACTTCCTTCTCATCCTTGGCTTCACGTGTGCGCTCGATTATCCTCCACTTCTCCTCGAATATGCTTCTAAAAACAAACAAACTTAATGAAAAACGATAAACTCAATATAAACACACAATGAATGAAAACTATCACTAAGACAACTAAAACATAACTAAATCAACCTAAAATACTATGAACGATATACAAAAAGGGTACAAATAATGAGGGTTTTTAACACTCATTAGATTTATCTGAGTAGAACTTGGGAGAGAGCTAGATGCTCTATGTGCATTTGTCTTTGCAATTTCTCTAAGTTGTACTTCCATGTTACGCATGGTAGTAGCTTACCCTTTAAGAAACTGTTCTAAATTGTTCTACCTTGCTTCCTGGGCCGCTAATGCCTTCAAGATTTGACTTTGGTTATTAGATGAGTCTCCCGTTTATTGGATAAACTTTTCAACCTTGTCAAATTTGTCCTCAAGTGCTACCATTCTTTCTCCTAAGAACCCATGTGGTTGAAAACCAGGTGGTCTTTGTTGTGAGGTGTGTAAAGGCAATCCTTTATCAGGAACGATCGCCATACTGTCATCATGGTTTATTTCTTTCCATGAGATGTTAGGGTGATTTCTCCAACCAGGATTATATGTAGAGGAATATGGGTTGTTTACCATTCGGTTTCCTCCTTGTCCTTGACCACTCACAAAGTTGACCTGCTCTATAATTGGCTCATCATCGCACATTAACTAATCTTGTGGCTAGAGTTGCCACAGGCTTCGCAATGCTGTTGTAAAGCAACACATCAACTTTGTTTAGAGTCAATTTGCGCAATTTTTTTGCCATCAAATCTAATTGTGCTTGAAAAGACGAGGAAGAATCAAGTTCAATAATTCCTCTTCTCTCACTCTGCTCAGTTACCTCCCTTAACTCTCTAATGGGTTATTTCTTTCTCTCATTTGTGATTATCATGTTTGTTGCTGCCAGCTCTTCCAGAATATGGTAGGCTCCATCCCTTTCTTTTCTCAAGAAGTTTTCATTAGATGCTGAATCAATGTTTCTTATAGTTGTTGGCGACAGGCTAAAATAAAAAGTCTTAAAAAGAGACTCCTTAGACAAACCATGGCACGGGCATTTACGTTGCAATTCCTTAAATCTCTCCCATGTTTCACTCAATTACTCTCCTTCATATTGTTTAAAGTATGTTATCTCCTTAACGAGCTTGTTAATCTTTGAGTAGGGGAAATATTTGTCAAGGAAAGCATTTGCCAATTGCTCCCATGTGGTTATTGGAGTACCCTTAAGTTGCTTATACCATAGCTTAGCCTTATCCTTTAACGTATAAGGAAACATTCTAATCTTAACAGCATCATCAGACGCTCTAAGATACTTAAAATTATCAGCTAATTCTATGAAGTTCTCCAGATGTTCATTGGGATTTTCATTACGTAAACCATAGAACTGACCCGAAGCTTGAAGCATATGAATCACGGCCGGCTTAATTTCGAAGTGATTAGCTTCAACAGCTGGCCGCTGGATTCCAGTTTTTGCTCCTTTGTATGTCGGTCTCCCATGGTTCATCAGAGAATGTCTAGGGGTATGTACTCAAACCCCTTGACCCTCTTGCCTTTGGTCTATTCTTTATTTTTCTCGTCTTTCCCTACGCAATGACCTTTCTAACCGCGTTATTTCTTTTTCAATCTCCAATAGAGAAATATTGGTTGAACGGGTTAATGGCATGCATGTAACTTGTCAAGCAAGACAAGTTACTTGGTCAAAAAGTAAACAAAAAATAAAGAAAAATAAAAATAAAAATAAAAATAAAAATATACTAATATATACTGATCCGAGTTTATAAACCAAATTGAGAGTCTAAATTCTCAATCCCCGACAATGGCACCAATTTGACGTAAGTCTCCGCTATTCCTCGGTAATGTACTATCGAAATTCTGCTTGATAATGGACAATCGGTCATTTGTCAGATCTTCCTGACGCATGCCAGAAATGGGTGGCATGCGCCACCCCTAGACTAGCCCAAAGCTTTGGCACATGCCAAAGCACCTAGCACAAACAAAAAGCTAACGGACTAACACACCTGGTGTGCGCCAACAAGGATGGTGTGCGCCAGTGCTTCAGCAGCAGAGTTGCAAATAAAGTAAGTAGGGTTGTTGATCCACATAGATTGAGGTGTTAGGCATACTCTAAGGTTTACTTACTTAACTAGGATCAGATTATGAAGTTTGTAGTTGAACTCAAGTGATCTAAAGTCTCAAACATCAAGATTAAAGAGCATAAGAACAAGCACTTAGATAGTTTATATCACAAAACAGATTATCAACAACTAAAAAGCTAAAAGCGAGCTAAGTACATTAAAAACCAATATAACCAAGTGATTCAGAGGGTATATAAAGCATGTGACATGGTATGAGTGTTTCAAAGTCAATCAATCTACACTTTCGCGCTAGAAAGATCTAAATTGACCCTAAACCAAACTTAGAAGGTTAGATATGTTCTTTCGATTCCACCAACCAACTAAACTCAATCAAAAACCAACTATGCATATCACTCAAAGCACAATCAGAAACTAAGGAAGATTTCTCTTCTATCAAATCAACTAATTATCAAACTAACATTTCAATCAAACCTATCTCCTTTCAGTCTCAAGATTTGACTAAGTACAATAACTTGGTGATCAAACAAGTCAAAGCATGGCATGAAGTTCATTAATAAGAACATGTTCCTACACATATTAACCCCTCTAAACCGTGGCTACATACAAGGCACAAAACTCACAGCAAATTATTCACACATATTTATATGAATACAAAGCATTAACATACACAAAGAGTAAAAGGGATGGAGACTTATCAAGACTCCAAGCTCCCCCTCTTCAAGTCCACGTTTTTCTACCAAAAACTAATATTTACATCTATTTTTGGACCAAAGTTACTGTCTCCTTTGGTCCAATTCATCCTCTCTTCATTTTACAAAGCAAAACTAGCATATATAATAAGTATCTAATAGAATAGTAAACTAAATATCTAATCTAACTTATCTACTAAAATATCTAACCTAAAAATATCTAAAAGGAGTCAGCCATTGTCCCCCTTTCCTTCAGAAAGTTTTAAGCTGCCCATGTCAAGTCTTGCCATTTGTTTGTCCAACACTCAGCTTTATTTTACTTCTGTCCGTCTGGTCTGGCGTGCGCCAGGTCTTCACAATTTCCCTTTTTGAGTGCATCTAGTCGTCTGAGTGGATGGTTGTCTGAGTAACGGCTACTTGGTGTGCACCATAGAGGGATGGCGTGCGCCAGCTTCTTGTGATAAGCACTCCTTGGCATCGCGACTTCCTTTGCATCCATACCTTTGCGTATTGCTCAAACGTCCTCCACTTCTCCTCAAATATGCTCCAAAATCAAGCAAACTTAATGAAAAACAATAAACTTAACATAAACACACAATGAACAAAAACAAACACTAAAATAATTAAAAAAAACTAAATCAACCTAAAACACTAAGAACGATCTACTATAAGGATATGAATAATGAGTGTTTTTGACACTCATCAAAGTACAAAGCTCGATTGGTAGCTAAGGGGTTCAAACAGAAAGACAGATATGATTTCTTTGACATGTACTCACCTGTCACAAGAATCACATCAATTAGAGTGCTCATAGCTGTTGCAGCTCTCTATAACCTCGAGATCTACCAGATGGATGTAAAAATAGCTTTCCTAAATGGAGAACTAGAAGAGGAGATATACATGGAGCAACCTGAAGGGTTTGTGACTCCTAGACAAGAGCATAAAGTATGCTGGCTAATCAAGTCAATATATGGGCTAAAGGAAGCGCCAAAATAGTGGCACAAGAAATTTGATAGGATGATGCTGTTAAATGGATTTAAGATCAATGACTACGATAAATGTGTTTACATTAAGGGCACACCTGAAGCTTACATAATGGTATGTCTCTACGCGGATGACTTACTAATTATACGAAGCAACAAAGAGGTTATTGTAAAAACTAAGAACATGTTGAAGAATCACTTCGACATGAAAGATATGGGTCAGGTAGACATCATACTAGGGACAAAGATCTCTAGGAAAGTGTTGTGATGCTTTGCTTTGCACTTGAGTGTTCGGATTATCCTTTATGCTTGATCTGAAGTATGCTGATGATTCGCGTGTTGTTTCAGGCTCGTTGGCCACCTATGGCATGCACCACTAGTGCCTCTGGCACGAGCCAACTGTGTCTGACAGAGCTCACCTCTCGAGCTCATTGCGCAGCCCAGATATTTTGGGCATCTATAGCGCGTGCCCACCTGTGCCTATGGCACGTGCCATGCCTTGGTAGGCCTTGTTCTTCTTGCTTTTGTGAGCTCCATCTTGCCCATGCCTTAGTACCATCGATCACTCGTCCTCCTCAAGTCCATGAATAAGCTCCTAAAACCACAGAAACACGATAAGAAATAACAAACACAACTAAAGATCACAAAGAATGAAAACTAACACAAGATAACTAAAAATCAACTAAAAAAATCTAAAAACTCTAAAATAATCCTAAGAAATCAACACAAATAATGAGTGTTTTAGGCACTCATCACACTTTCACACTTGAATCATTGCTTGTCCCCAAGCAAGACTCTCATAAAGACAAAAAACTAAACAAAAATCACATAAGAACGCACAAACACATAATAAGGTAAAAACTTGGCATGACTTGATCAAAACTTAACTTCCCTCAAAAACCTCAACTTATATCAAAATCCTATCATAAACCTAGTTTATTCATCAATTTCAAAGCATAAAACACTACAAACTTGTAGGCACCTCAACACTCTATTTTTTAAATAAATGTTGACTCTATGTAAAAGACACTAGAAGGTTAAACTCTCAAGGATATTAAAGTGTTTTACTCATGTAGTGTGTATGGTCAACTTTCCTATCACTCGCATATAGGTTAATATCTCAAAGCATCCTATGTCCTACTCAGTGTTATCTAAAAATCACAATGGTTGTCAATGATCGCGGGGCTTTTTCATCGGGTTATAATGGGGCTGAAGGTCAAGGTGATAAAAATGTATGGATAGTGGCTAAACCACCCAATCCGAGGACTCGATATAATAACTACAAAATCACTCAACTATGCTAAAACATCCTCACCAAGTATATACAAGTAAACTCCCCAATATCCCAATGTGCTAGGACCAAGAAGCCCAAGTTTTGCCTAGAAACTTATGGTTATTCAATTTCACATTCTTTTTCTTTTCTTATTCTTTTCTTTTCACTTTTTTTTATTTTTCTTGACTTGGCACAAAACATCTTACGTCCTACTCTCGATGATAGCAATTTCTTTTCAAAATCCTATCATAAACCTAGTTTATTCATCAATTTCAAAGCACAAAACACTATGAACTAGTTGACACCTCGACACTCTATTGTTTAAACAAGTGTTGACTCTATGTAAAAGACACTAAAAGGTTAAACTCTCGATGATAGCAAAGTGTTTCACTCATGTAGTGTATGGTCAACTTTCTTATCACTCGCATACAGGTCAATGTCTCAAAGCATCCTACGTCCTACTCAGTGTTATCTAAAAGTCACAATGGTTGTCAATGATTGGGGGCTTTTTCATCAGGTTGTAATGGGGCTGAAGGTCAGGGTGAGATAAAAATGTATGGATAGTGGCTAAACCACCTAATCTGAGGACTCGATACAATAACTACAAAATCACTCAACTATGCTAAAACATCCTCACCAAGGATATAAAAGTAAACTCCCCAATATCCCAATGTGCTAGGACCGAGAAGCCCAAGTTTTGCCTAGAAACTTATGCTTATTCAATTTCACATTCTTTTTCTTTTCTTTCAACTTTTTTTTTTACATTCAACACATTATGCAAACTACACATGTCTAAGCAAACTTGGCTTCTCAAAATATCATGTACCGTAAAAACACTCCTAACCATATACCCCAAATCAGTTTCAGATACCAACTACTCTCAATACAATACATCCCCAATATGTGCAACCTATGTGTCCTCAAATCGGATGATCAAAGGTAGGGATGATGATAGATATAAGGCTCAAAGTTGGCTTCCTCATCTAAGATCAAGAAAAGGCTAGGCTCAAATGGTTTAACACAAACGGTAATAAAGGATTTTGGCTCTAAGGCTCTAGGCTCAAATATTAAAGAATGCCTCGTCATCTCATTAACTTCCGCGTAAGTACTAGTAGGATGCCTTAATTAACTAACACTAATATGCATCTCATGAAAAATAGAGACTGGTGTCTCATCCGTAGGCTCAAATCCTCACAAGGTATACTCATAAACCCTCTAGTCTAGTCTACATAGTGAAACTACTTGCCTAAACAATAGAGTGTGAGGTTCCTACCAATTCCTAGGCGTTGTGCTCGAATTAAATTCCTAACTAAGAGTTTGATAAAATTCTTACACAAGTTAAAAATTTTTGAGGGGGGTCAAGTTTTTGAAAAATTCATGCCAAGTCTAAACATAAACAACCTAGACACTCTAAACGTCCTAAAAAATGCCAAGTCTAAACATAAACAACCTAGACACTCTAAACATTCTAAAAAGGAAGATTCTTAGAAGGAACCCTCCCCCACATTTGAGCGACACATTATCCTCAAGGTGTCTAAATTATGCAAACAAAAACACAAATATCACGCAAACAAAAACTAAACAAGCAAGCAATCAGAGAAAACAAAGATAAGCAAACAAACACACTTAACAATCCTAAAAGCAAAATCTAACACATATAAAGAAAAAAATAAATAAAATAAAATATCAAAAAGTAAGGAAGTAGGAGCTCCCTGTCAATCCTATGCTGGGTCCTGCGGTGGTGACTGTGCTGGGTCCTATAGTGGAAAGAAGAATCTACCGCCTAGGCTTATTTATGGCAAAGCATGCCATCTTCTAGTGAAGCTCGAGTATCATGTATTTTGGGTAATTAAGACCCTTAATTATGATTACAAAAAGGCTGGAGAGCGTAGAATTCTCCAACTTAAAGAGTTGGATGAAATATGGGACTTGGCATTCGAGAGCTCAAGACTTTACAAGGAAAGGACCAAGATGCCCATATCATCAAAAAAGATTTCAAGGAGGGGTAGCATGTTCTTCTCCACAATTTGCGACTAAGACTCTTCCTAGGGAAGCTCAAATCCAAGTGGAGTGGCCTATATCAGATTGTCAAAGTGTTCCCTTTTGGAGCACTTGATTTGCAAGATAGCAAAGGGGTAGTCTTTAGAGTCAACAGCCAATAATGCAAAATCTATATTTGAAGGGGCAATATTAATCGGGATGCGGAGGTGCAATCGATTAATGTGCCATCCAGTGCGTGAACAATTGGAACAAATTCAATGTAATGCCTCTTTTACCTACAGAGAATAAAGAATAGGATGTTTTGTACTAAGTATGTTTGTCTAGTTAGTGTCTTAGTTTCTAGAAAAACCCTGATTCTCATTTGCCTCATCATTATCTATCTAGCAAAAGAGACTGCAAATTGAGCGACGAGACGAAAACTTCTTGAGAGGTAGTTCCTATAAGAGTGCCTACTCGCCTATAAGAAAACTTCTTGAGAGACTCGAGAGGAACATCAAAGAGTGCCTATAAGAGGAGGATGAAGAGATTTGAATTTTATCCAATGTGTGGAAAGTTAGAACATGATGAAGATTGTAGCAAGAATAGCACTAACTCACAAAATGAGCATACCGTACTACTACGTCGTGACCCTATTAGGCTTAAAGCCAAAAAGGTTGCACAGAGAGGTAGTTCATCATGGTACGCCATTTGTGAGTTGTGTGAACTATGAACGTCAAAGTTGTATCTATGACCCATGAGGATTATGCATCCGGTTTTCAAGCATTCCAAGAATGCAACGTACATAAAGCCAAAAAAATTAGATTAACATGTTTTGTTTCTTATATTTGATATGTTAGTTAGAGTGTTTATATCATAAGTGTGTAGTTTTTGAGATTCGCACATAGTTGGCGCATGCCAATAGACATGGCATATGCCAGGTCATGCAAAAATAGAAAAGCTAGCGCACGCCAATGGACCTAGCGTATGCCAAGTTTGAGCATATTCAAATGTAAAAACCCTTGGGCGTGTACCATTCTTCATAAAAACATAATACCCATTTCTCCTCTCTTCCCAAAACTGAAAATTTTCACAAGCCCAATGTCACCCAACCTTCCACCCATAATACCCAACACCTAAAACGTGATCTACGATGGCAGATGCTACAGGATCTAGTTGACCACGCTGCACTGGCGCATCCAAGCACGCACGAACTCCCACACCCACATCATCATATTCCTCCTCTTCAAATTCATCCGCAGCCAATTTGCTTGATATTCGAGACTGCTACGGTGCTCCCTTCGCAATCTATAATGATTGGGAGGGAAAGAGGTATCAACTTTTATCAGATCTCCCTACTTTGAGTCACTTTAGGGTAGATTGGGCTGATATGCAAAAGATAGAAGTTGATGTAGAATTGAGAGCTGCTTTAGAGAAGTGGGGGTGACATTATTTTGCTGATAGGAGCATCATGGTTAGGCAGGAGATCTCTCTAGAGTTTTATTGCACACTACAGATTGTCGTAGATAGGGGATTATTTACTACACATGTATTTGATAGAGAATTGAGCATGAATGTTGATCAATTTAATGTAGTCCTAGAGCTTCAGTCTGGGGGCGGAGCATTAGATTTCTCTCCTACCAATGATGCCCATCTAGTATGGCAGGAGATTACTGGCTTTGATAGGTATGAGTTGGGGAAGGTGCCTAGTACTCTTATCTGGGAGCCATATCTAGGCATTTTCCATCGATTCATGTCCTTGACATTTAGTAGACATTAGAAGGAGTCCAAGTTGTTTAGGTCACAGTTGAATGCTATTGACTATCTTCGCCACGATCGTTCATTTTGCACATTTGCTTTGGACTTGGACTATTTTGCACGCTCTATTACTGATAGACCTAGGAAGCTATATTTGGGCCATATTATCACCCGCATTGCACGTCACTTTTTCCCTAGAAAGTTTGCAGCTTTTCAGGAGACTATCAAAAAGCCAATATGGCTCAACATTCAGAAGCTCCACTACAGCAAGCTAATCAAGAGGACGATGAGAAATGGAGAGGAGATAGTTGAGTACAAGCCCTGGGAGGATAGAAAGGCAGTCTAGGATCACCTCAGGGAAAATATGCCTATGCCCGAGCAAAGAGAGCAGGAGTAGGTTGTCACGACCCAAATCCGGGTCGCTAACCGGTGTTGGATCATGCTCCCCAAACTGAGAAGCCATGGTCCAACCAGCCTCATACGAACATACATATCGAAATGCGAAAGCTTAAATCATATTATATATATATACATGATAAGTATTCTTACAAAGTTCTAAATTCTAAACACAAGGTCCTACAATATGCATAATGGAGCGACTCGTCTAAGATCACAAAAGAAGTACCATCCGAAGCTTCAGAAACCTGAGAAGAAGACGACGGGTTTAAACAGTCGAACAGACAAAATCACTTTGGATGTCGACGAAACTCAAGGCTCGTCACCTATAGAGGAGGGGGTAAGTACTTGGAAGTACTTAGCAAGAGATATTAAAACTAACCTATAATTAACTAACCAATCACATGCATTGACTCAAATCATGCATATACAATTGGTGCAAAATTAACATCTAGCACATCACAAGTAATTCAAATTAAAATAATGAAGAAATCATATTCATACACACAAACACGTTCCGACCCAAAAGTGGCATCGCGAACGCCAAAACATGGATGGACTTCGGATAGCTCTAGATCGTATCACTCCTTCTCACAACACTGGGATACCATATCTTTTAGCGCTTTTCATATTCAAACTCCGTCGGCCATATCATAATCATAACATATCCAATGTATCCCCAAAAATATGTGCACATATGCCAACATCCCCGGTTGGTCACGGATAGACCTCATCATCTGCCATCACAAAAATCGACACACAGATACCACATATATTCATAATTTCCGAAACATAAACTCATAATCCCATAGACTCATATTTGTCAAAACCATGCATAAACCAAAAATTATCAAGCGCACACAAATCAAAGACTCACATTCATAATCCATCATATAACCACATAATCATCATATCAATTCATAATAACAATTTAATAACAACCAAAGTTAGCCAACACAAAGGTTAGGGATAATATCACCCTACCTTTCACCAAAAAGAGCAAAAGCTCCTAAAAGTTCTCCGCACATTATTTCATGTCCCTCGGTGCTCAGACTCCTCAAGGTGATCAACTAAATAAATGAAACAACCTTCTATCATTCATAACTTCTCAAACATGAGGAAGTATGGAAAATCTACACCTAAGTCCCTAAATATCAAACCCTCTCACCAAGTCTCCAAAACATGCATAATACTCTTCTAATCCATTATCAAAGCATAGATCATCAACTATAACCATCATATTATCCATTCAAAGCCTCAAAACTCTCAAACCTAAAACCATAAGTTGCTCAAAACCTCACTTGCTTACACCAACTTCAAGGTATTCACAAACCCTACATGTATTTCTAGTAAACTTAAGCCTTAAATCGACTTACCAAGTCACAAATCCAAGGAAAGCTCCTCCTCTTCTCTTCTCCTCTCTTCTCCACGTTTTTCCTCCTCTTTCTCTCTCTCTCTCTATGTTTTTCTTGAAAGGATGCATAATGAATCCACTCACAAACCTCCTAGATATCGGGACAACACAAAAGAATGTGTAGATCCTGAGTCAAAGAGAATACGCGTATTAGATGAACCGATAGAAAGGGTACATGTAACCACATTGTTGCTAGCCTCTGCATCTCTCCTTGTCAGAGCATAAACACGAGGTTGCGTTCTGCTTCCTCCACCTTCAGACCTCACTCCTTCAATTCTTGCACCAGCTTCCCTCCGAACTTGTGGTTGAGGAGTCGATTGTACCGAATGTGAGGCTACCATGCTTGCCGCTTGTCTATGCTGTCCGAGTGTAGGACAATCTCGAAGTTGGTGGCCTACCCAGCCATAATTGAAGCAAGCTCTAGTCTGCTTGTAGCACATATCCCCCGAATGTTGCTTTCCACAACTTGGACACATTCGAAAGTTACTAGACTGGCCCAAATTTGACCGTTGCCCTCGGAAGTCACTTCCTTTTCCGAATCTCCTAACTGGTCCTCTACCCCTAGACGATGCCAACTGACTAGTGGACCATCTCTCTTGTGGTCTAAACCCTTAGTTCACACTCTTCTGTGGTAGTCCATCCGACTTCTAAATCTTTGACTAATTCAGAGTTGCTCGACATTCATTATCTTGTATCTCTAAAGTTCGAGCACAATCCACTGCAGCCGCATAAGTCTCAAAACCATGAGGTATCATGACCTTGAACATAGAGTCGTCAAGGCCACGAATAAACCTCTTCCTTTTCTTTTTCTCATCGGGAACCAAATATTCTGCAAATGAGACAGATAGTTGAACCTCTGATCATACTAATCCACTGTCATCCCAGGTGTTTTCACCAGTTGCTCAAACTCGAAAGCTCGGGCATCTTTCAAACTCTCTGGCTGGAACCTATCTAGCAATGCCTTGGTAAACTCTGCCCACATCCAAGCATATGATCCCTCATTCTGGAACCATACTCCAGCCTCGCCAACCATCTGAAATGAGGCGAGTTCCACCATTCTTACCCCTTCACATCTCAGGATTCTCTTCCTCTTCTCCATCTCATTGATGAAGACCTGAGGATCATCCTTCATACCCAAAAACATCGGCGGCCTCAACCTCAAGAACTCTCCCAAAGAATCATCCCTAGTAGCCGTCATCACGTTCTGCTCAATCTGAACTTGTTGCATGGCAATGAACTTCTCCATCGCCAATGTCACCTGATCCACACTATCGCTACCTTGTCGTTCTAACACAGGTGCAAGCGCATTAATGACAGGCAGAGGGATCTCATCCCTCACAGCACCAATAGTTGGCACGACCTCAGAAGCTACTTCCTTCCTTCGACCTTGGAAGCCTTCCCTATTACCCCTCGCCAGTTCGGAATCACTATGTGTGCTAGTCATATCCTCCTATAAATAGGATTAAGAATAAGCACATGAGGATTGAGATACAAAAGAAGACAAAGACAAGACAAATCCTATGCTCCATTATACATAACACATAATTTCAACGTAAGAATCCTAGGCTCTGAAAATTTAGAGCTTTGAAAATCTATGGCTTTGATACCAACTCTGTCACGACCCAAATCTGGGTCGCTGACTGGCGTTGGATCATGCTCCCTAAACCGAGAAGCCATGGTTTAACCAGCATCATATGAACATACATATCGAAATGCAGAAACTTAAATCATATTATACATGACAAGTATTCTTACAAAGTTCTAAAGTCTAAATACAAGGTCCTACAATATGCATAATGGAGTGACTCATCTAAGATCACAAAAGGAGTACCATCCGAAGCTTTAGAAACCCGAGAAGAAGACGATGGGTTCAAATAGTTGAACAGACAAAATCACTTTGGATGTCGACGAAACTCAAGGCTCATCACCAGTAGAGGAGGGGCTAAGTACTTGGAAGTACTTAGCAGGAGATATTAAAACTAACCTATAATTAAAACTTAGCAGCGACAAATTAGGAATGCCAATTTAAGTGGAACACTCGTATGGAGGCACAGCTTAGAGCCCAGAGGGAGGAACAGCAGGCACAGTATACGTAGATGAATGCACACAATGAGTGGATGTACACTTGGGCAGAGAACTTTGGCAGCAACTTCATATTCCCACACCTCCTCCAGAAAAATGACAGGGAGCTCTTTTTTCCTTTTTCTTTGTTAAACTTTCTTGTTTACTTTCTTTATTTATTTTCTTTGTTTGTTTACTTTTATGTCTTTTGATTATGTTTTTGAGTTTGTGTACATGTAACTCATTTAGTGTTCGTATTATGTTACTACAAGGGGATCCTATTAGGCTTAAAGCCGAAAAGGACACAAGGAAAGGTAGTTTACATGACATGCCATTAGTGAGTTAATGTGTTGTATGTTGACTTTAGTTCTTTTGTACATGTTTTGAATTTACGTGTTTATGAATTATGTATGTATGCGTGTTTAGAGATTAGTTTATTCATATCTTTGGTGATTTGGTACAGAAGTGTTCCCAGTTTGAGCTCTTCAGGGTTAAATTTCCCTTATATTTCTTAACGTACTAGGTCATCAAGATAAAACTGTCTCACCTTTGTTTTCTTTTTGTGATTAGGTGTTTATTAGTATCTTAGACACCTTGATGACAATGTGTCATTCAAGTGTGGGGGAGGGTTCCTTCTAGGAATCTTTCTTTTAGGTTGTTTAGTCTTGTTTAGGATATTTAAACTTGTTTAGCATGTTAGGTTGTTTTGTTTAGGTTTAGACTTGGCATGAATTTTTCAAAAATTTGACCCCCCTCAAAAATTTTCAACTTGTGTTAGAATATTATCATTCTCTTAGTTAGGGATTTAATTCGAGCGCAAAGCTTAGGAATTGGTAGAAAACTCGCACTCTATTCTTTAGACTAGTGGTTTCACTATATAGACTAGACTAGAGGGTTATTGAGTGCACCTTGTAAGTATTTGAGCCATTGGAAGAGACACCAGTCTTTATATTTTTCATGAGATGCATACTAGAGTCAGTTGATCGAGGTATACTACTAGTATTTATCGTAGTCTAGGTTGTGTAGAAGTTGATGAAAAGATGGGGGCATTTTTTGACATTTGAGCTTAGAGCCTTAGAGACAAAATCCCTTGCATATCTATTATTTTAAACCATTGAGCCTAGCCTTTTCTTGATCTTAGATGAGGAAGCAAACTACGAACCTTATATCATCCATCTTCCCTACCTTTGGTCATCCGATCTAAGGACGTATAGGTTTGCACATGTGGGGATATTCTGTATTGGATTTAGGTTGTGTTTGTTGGGATGTTGTAGTTATGGCCATGTTGAAAGCTGAGTTTTTACCTAGAACATGCTAAGTTTGTATAGCTTGTTGAAGTTTGTGAATAAGTGTTGTTCTTGTGAAAAAAAGAAAAAGAAGTAAAAAAGAATGTAAATTTGAATAAAGCATGTTTCTAGCAAAACTCGTGCTTCTCGGTCTTAGTTCATTGGTTTATTTGGGGAGTGTGCTTAGTTTATCTTTTGTGAGGATGTTTAGATTAGACGAGTGATTAGTTGCATTTGACATGTCCTCAGATTGGGTAGTTTAGCTACCATCCAAATATTTTACCTTACCTTGACCTTAAGCCCCATTACAACCTGATGAAAAGAACCCCCGATCATTAGCAACCATTGCGACTTTTAGATAATGCTAAGTAGGACGTAGGATGCTTTGAGATATATTGACATGTATGCGAGTGATAGGAAGTTGACCCTACATATTATATGAGTGAAACACTTTTCTATCCTCGTGAGGTCAACCTTCTAGTGTCTTTTACATAGAGTTAACACTTGCTTAAACAATTGAGTATTGAGGTGTCTACTAGTTCGTTGTGCTTTGCATTTTGAATTGATGAACTAACTTAGTTTATGATGGTATTTTAATGTAAGCTGATGTTTTTTAGGGAAGTTAAGTGTTGAGTCATTCATGCCATGTCTTTACCTTGTTATATGTTTGTTAGTTCTTTTGTGATTTTCATCTAGTTTGTTTCCGCATTTTGAGTTTTACTTGGGGACAAGCAATGATTCAAGTGTGGGAGTGTGATGAGTGTGATAAACACTCATTATTTGAGTCCTTTTAGCAGGTTGTTCTTAGTATTTTAGGTTGATTTATTTGCATTTTAGTTGTCATAGCGTTAGTTTTTGTTCATTATTTGTTTGTGTAGAGTTTATCATTTTTTCATTGATTTTCCTTGTTTTTAGGAGCAAATTGAGGAGAAGTGGAGGACGAGCGAGTGGACATATGAAGGTAAGGACAAGGGGGAAGTTGGGAAGGCAAGGAGTGCAAAGCACAGCTAGCTGGTGCACGCCAAGAGACATGGCATATGCCAAGAACCTATCACTCAAACAACTATTAACTCAGACGACCAAGTGCACATGGAGAATAAGCAAAACTGAAGATCTGGCGTATGCCAAGTGAAGTTGGCATACGCTAGTGACAAACTGACAGAATACAAGTGGCTAAGTGTTGGACAAACAAATGGGGGAAAAACTCAAGTCAGTTTAAGGCTTGTGAGGAGGAAGGGGAACAAAATGGTTGACTTCTTAGATATTTTGGGTAGATATTTATCTTAGGATAAGTTAGTTTATATATTTTGTTAACTATTTGTGTATTAAGCTTAGTATATAGACTATTTTTATTTCTAAGTCTTGGGTGTAATAGAAGTATAAGTTTTTAGACAAAAAACTTGACCTCTCTCTCTCTTAGACGAGCTGAAGAGAGGGGGAAAAGACTTGAGACGTTGATAAGTCTTCTTCCTTTTTACTCTTTCTTTGTTAAATAAATATATATGTTGTTCTTATTTATGCTTTTGGAGTTCATATCAAGTATGTGTGAGTAGTTGTTTCTGTGAGTTTTGTGCTTTTAGACCTTGCATGTAGCCATGGTTTTGAGGGTAAAATGGTTAGGAATGTGTTCTTACTAACATGCGACATACCATGCTTAGACTTGCTTGATTACCATGCCTTTGTGCTTAGTCAAAACTTGAGACTGAAAGGAGATAGAATTGATGGAAAGGTTAGTTTGATGATTGGTATTCTTGCTAGGAGAGAAATCTTCCTTGGTGACCTACCTATTATCCTCTGAGTGATATGCATAGTTGGTGTTTAGCTGAGTTTATATGGCTTTTGGGGGAGAAAGCAATCTAGATGAGTTTATCTTGCCATTATAAGCTTAGTTAAAGATCGACTTAGATCAATCTCGTACGAAAATGTAGGTTGGTTGCCTTAGAAACACTCGGACCACATCACATGCTCAATAAACTCCCTGAATCTTATGGTTATGTTGCTGGTTTTGGTACTTAACTCATTTTTGTCTTTTAAGTTGTTAAAAATCTGTTTTGAAAGCAAACCTTCTAAGTGTTAGTTCTTTTGATCTTTAGTTTCGTACTTTAGACTTTAGATCATGTGTTCAACAAACCAAACTTCATAATCTGATCCTATACTAGTAAGTAAACCAAAGAGTAGGCTTATAACTCAGTCCTTGTGGGACAATAATCCCGTACTTACTCATTGTTGCAATTTGCTGCAACTCTGCTGATAACTTGGCGCACGTCAGGTCTATTTGTCCGAGAGCTTTTTGCTCATGCCAAGCGTAGTTGACACGCACCAAAGCTTCTGTTGGTCGAAGGTTGGCACATGCCAACCTTGTCCAGCATACGCCAGATAGACCGAACAGACGATAGATCGTCTAGTGTTCAGCAGAATTAAGGTAGAACAAAAAAGCGAGTCGTCATAGCCTTATTTGATGCATGAAAAGTCTGTAATTAAAAATTTAGTTAAAAAATTCTATCTTATATAAAGACTCAATTTGGTAAAAATATGAAAACTATTAGATCAAGGCAAAACAATTTAAGACGAGAAAGTTTATAGTGAAAAAGGCAACATTCATGGAAAAAATGATGTTGATATCCCCCATCAAATGGAATAGTTGAAAAAAATGAAGACAATTTTAATATAGCAACAACTCTGGTGTTTCATTTACACATTTTCACCTTTTTTTAGTAAAGGAGTCCAGCATGTAGTGATATAAATCTGATCATCAAGAATCTAATAAGAAGCCTTTCACATTGTTTAGAGTGATTAGGAAGTTATTTATTTCCAGATTCATTCTTAGAGAGTCTTAAATTCATTTTTAAGAGTTTTAGACTATTTAGGAAATTGTTTATTTGATAATTTTGTTTTATTAGGAGTTAGAGTTTATTTAGGAAGTCTTTAATAGGATAATTTATGTTTTATAAGTCTTATTCAATAATGAATCTCTTTGTAATTTTCTGCCTATAAATAGAGACATTATTAATAATAAGAGAAGAATAGTTTTGGTAGAAATTTTGTGGCCTTGCCTCTCTTGGTTCTTTAGAACTAATCAAACATAGCAGAGTGATTCTGTTCTTTCATCTTTCGACTTATCAAGTGGATCTACATCACCATTTATGGCTTCTTTACCAAATCAAGATTCGTGTTTTGCTATAGCAAAGGATTAAGGTTAACCAATACCAAAGTTCTTGCACAAGGCTTAAACGACAGGATAAGATGTTAACCAATGAAAGTAGAAGGTCCAATATCTGAGTGAAACTCCAACGGGATTTATATCATGTAGTTTATTTGATAAATGGAGTATCAACTGTGATGATTGAGAACCATGCAGTCTTTATCATCTTATTGCAAAAGCACATACTTTTAGTCATCTTTGAATCTTTGATTGCCTAAGCTATATAGCAATACCACATCCATATAGGATCAAGTTTGGAGCAAGAGCAAAGTAATTTGATTTTTAGGCAAACCCTCTTGTGTAAAATGGTATATATCGTACAATCTACAAATATATTAAGTAATTATTTTTAGAGAAATAATGCTCTCTTCTCATTCACCATCACAAACACTTACGACCATTTTTTATCATCCACCTCCATTGTCACTAGCACCTTTAACTTTACAACCTTCTCCTAGTGCCTCACAACCTTCTTCACCTTCACCTTCACTTTCATCATTACTAGCAAAAACCACTCCTTATACTCCACTTCTTATTAGAAAGTCTACAAGATCAAAAGAAATCCTAACTTACCTAGCCATTAACATTGATCATCCTCTACAGTACTCCGTGACTCCATCTAGACCATCAGATCGGTTTTGTAGCTATAAAACATCTTATCCTATTCAATGATATTTTTCTTTAGCTTCTACTTCTGTAGTTGATATAGCCTTTAGTTAGTTCATTACTAACTATATAAAATTCGAGTTATATAGTAAACCTCCTCTAAAGTGGTACTAGAATTGAAGAAAAATATCAAGACTACATAAGAGAAGTTTACATTTTTTCTTCTAAAATTAATAAAATTAAAATTTTATTAATAAATTCATAAATACATAAAAAAGTGCTTTCTCTATATTCAAATTACTTAAAACTTGGCTTATTAGACTACTCAAAAGTTATATTAATGGAGAAATTTTCTTACAATAAGACAACAATCATAAAATATTATTTTAAAATATTTTTGAATTTGTAAAATATGTGAAAAACTATATGTATTTATTATAAAATATTATTTATGCAATAATTAAGACTAGAATTTATCACTACAACTTTATCAGTTATTATGATGAAGTAGTTAACACTTTTTTAATAATCATAATCTAAGTTAAATTAAGCATTAAAATATCAACTAACAACTATTACATAAGATATTCAAACCATAAATCAACATAGGTAATCAATCATATAATTAGACCATCACACTCATAAGAAAACCACTTGCTATTCATATTCAAAAAGCACAAATTCATAATTGAAAACATCATAAGAGATAGGGATAAAAAAGCTTAGTTTAATTAATAATCTCCAAACTCATAAAAATGAGTCTTGAGACTACTAGAAATTTGTGTCTAAACCTAAGGACTAATGGCTCTTATATAGCCAATGATTTCTCTATAAAATAGAAATTTTAGAAAATAATTCCTAATTACAACTCCTGAAAGCCCAAAAAAGTGGTCTAGAAAAAACAACTAAAACACAGTAGTTTAAAGTTGAAACAGAGCTCCAAAATTGTCTAATTCCAAACTAAGAAATCTAGGTAATGCTGAATTGTTTAACTAACAATTGCTAGTTGGTTAGCATCCACCAATTTCCTCAGTCTACAAACTCCATGCCTAGTTACATTAGTGCCCATGAGTCTGCTTGATCAAATATTCTATAACACTTTAATAGCAACCGCTAATTGTTTGTGGCTGCAAGTCCTTCAGCTTCTATCCAAACTTGATTCGTCATCCACTCTGCACTCTAAATGCCATCAAATCACTCTATTAGCATACAAAAATAAATGATTGACAAAAAATGTCCTATTTATGACATAAACACATCAAAATGAAAAATGCCTCAATTTAACAAGATAAAAATAAAAAATATAGCTAAATATATATTAAACATATAAAACTAATGAGCATTGGAACACTCATTGTAGTGAGCTCAAGAAATAATATGTATTTTTGGGATGATTTGGAATAGAGGAGCAGAGCTCCTTTTTTATATGGAGCTAGGATCTTTAACAATGAAATCTAGATTTAATATAGTCATTAACCTACCCATTAAACAAGAGGTTACATGACTCATAAAATACACAAAATAAATAGGTAGTTACATATGAATTTAAATTTAAGAATTTAAATTCAAATAGAATCTAGAAGTAGAAGAATTTTTCTAGTATGGGCTTGTCCAAGTAGAAGTCTAAGGGATTTTTTGGCCTAGAATTGTTTCGACAAGTCTGGCCTAGTTCTAAAAGATAAGGCCATGAAATTTGCAATAATTCTTACAAACATACAATCCTCTAGTTCATAACCATACCATTTTTAAACCAATTTTTATTTACTCCGATGATTGATTTTTCCCACAAGTGTTTTCGACAAATCCCTAGAACCACAGAAGAGCAATCATCACTTTTTAAATTAATAATTATCCACTATTCTCATTGCATAAGGCATTATAAATATGTTCAGTATTATAAAAAATTCCAAATATAAATAATTCCTAAATAGGCCAATAGTGTGGATTAAAAAGGAAATAATTATAAGCTTTTTAAGATGTCAAAAAAATATGTAAACAATCCTAAATATGGCAAAGTTACTAAAATATAATTTCCTAACCAAAATAAATGGATGAAATAAAATTTTCTAAATAGAATCGCTCAATAGAGAACAATTTTTTTAGATCTCTAGTAATAAAATTTCATTTTTCAAAATGAATGAATTGACTCAATTTCATAGATCTTCAACAAAGGACTTCTTTAAACTCATTTGATTCTAACTCTTCACTAAAAGCTTGAAAATTAGTCCATTAATTTGTAATTGATGCACTTTGTTCGTTCTCTCATAAATGGTCATATTGGAACTAATAAGGTTACTAGGAGTCCTTCCTGGAATTCTTACATATGCCATGCATTTTCCAATTAATAGCGATGCTTGGACAATGTTAAATCTTCAAATTATGTGATAACACTTGATATCTTCCAAATGGATATATACTTTGAACATGTATTTCTTTTTTCTTCAAACTATTGGACGAATTAAGCAATATTGATCTTTCAACATAATAATACATGTTAACTACCAAAAAAATCTATGTAGTCAACATGTTCGACATAAAATTCTGGGGTCAGATATAACATAAGAACCTCTTCTTTGTCAACAAATTTTTCATACTGAGCATCAAAGTTAACTATGCATGTCTTTGTGTTAACAACATCAACCATAGATAATTCATCATATAAATCCCTCATACAAAATATATCATGGTATGCTCATCTAAACAATCTCCATCGAATAAGTCAAAGAAAATTCACCAAACTCCTCCCATATCAACACTTCTTCAACACCTTCAAAAGAACACATCTTACGATCATTAAAATTAGGGATGACAATTGATAAGATCCATGGAGGTTTCATAACATCCTCACCTTTTTTTGAATTGTGACTAGATCCTTACTCTTCTATTCTTTAAAAATAAGGGTTTGAAAAGGATTTTAATCCTAAAAATTCGGGTAAAATCAATGCTTATTTTCCAAAAAATATCTTAATTTTAGAATTTTAGTTGTCAATTGATAGTTTTTTCAAACGATAATGATACATTCTCATTCATAGAATAAATCAATACAAAGGAACCAAATAAGCATATCCAATAAAAAATTGAAATATGGTAGGTTCAAATTGAGAATTTAGTAATGCATATAATAATTATTATACATTTCTATTATTTTAATATTATATTAAAAATTTTGGGTAAGGATCCAAGCATTATTCTATAGATCCATATACATCTTCTTATCTTTTTAAAATATAAAGACTCTAACAAGATCAGGGTCTAGACCCACAATTTTAGAATAGAATAGTATGACGTATGCAACTGGGCAATAATTCCTTCAAAGAGAATTAGGCCTACCCCTAGATGACATTGAGTCAGATAGCTTTCCTTGCGATAGGCCACGATAGGTTTACTTGTGATATTATATTTCTGCTTGGGACTTATATGTTTCAAAATCTGCACATTTATCAAATTATTTAATAAAGGAACTAATATTGTATCATTTTGGTTCGGATCAGGATAGACACTGATGATGATGGCTTAGTTGCTATCCTTAATCAAAACTATATACCTTGCCCTCAATGTTGTAGTTAGTGTGAATGATAATCTCATAATTCTCTTCGCCAATATTGTTTTTGCATGCAAGTCAATTTTCCTTGCCAATACCATAAGTTTCCATTCAATTATCTTCATCGTCCCATGTTGAAATTCTATGTTTTCTACTGCTATCTCCGTTATCAAAACACGCTCTAAAAATTTCTCATCTCTAGCCTCACTCTTTCTTTGTTGTGCTTTTTATCCATACATATTAAGAATAACTTGTACACACTCCAAAATTTTATTCTCTATTTGATCAATCCATTCAATCTCACCCTTAATCATACACTTCTTCCTTCGTAATTATATGACATGTTTTTGCACATTCTTTTTCGGGAAAGGTACACTTAAGTATTTTGTATTTTTCAAAAAATACTGTGTTTTTTAATTCAGTCTATGTTGTTTATTTTTATCAGACATTTGAAGTCCTGGATAGTCCAGGTAGCTATCTAGCCACATATTCGTCCGCATTGACACCATATTTACCAAAACTACATTTAATATGAATATTCTATTTTGTTCAAGTCATAATTATATGGCATGTGGTAAATATTTAAATCAGTCTCAAATTTGGTTGGAGAACCACAACTTTTTAATCAAGAGTTTCATAAGGTTGATTTAAGTTATTTTACAAAGGTATACATTTACATTTTTAGTTTATGACTTTTCTAAAATCGAGATATAAAAATGTAAATTTTACATTTAAAGTTAATAGTAGGCCGAGTAACAAACATGAGCATTGGCTAGGAAGCCACAACTTCTCATTGGAGAGTTTGATTACTTATTTAGTTTGTGAATTTTTTAATTCAAAAATAAAGAATATCAAAATACGTTCAAAAATAAGAAAAATGTTAAAAAAACATTTTTATGGAAAATATTTTTTTACATTTTTTCAAACTTTTTCTGTATTTTTTTCATTTTATGGAAAAATATTTTTTTCTGCACAAACTAATTACTAATGGAAAAAATAAATTTTTTAAAGCATAGATAAAAACAAAAACTAAGGTTTGAGTTCCAATATCAAATAATATG
The DNA here is from genome assembly GCA_012979155.1 of Hypericum perforatum. Classification (NCBI taxonomy): domain Eukaryota; kingdom Viridiplantae; phylum Streptophyta; class Magnoliopsida; order Malpighiales; family Hypericaceae; genus Hypericum; species Hypericum perforatum. The sequence goes on from SOPF01022572.1 coordinate 40,408, forward strand.
AACTGCATCAATGATATGACAAGACACGTCCACAAAATATGAAAGGATAAATTACTCCTTAGTCCCTTCTCTTGATTAAATTTTTCTATCGAGTCCCTTCTTTCTCATAAATAATTTAACCGTCCCTGTATTTTGAAAAAATATTGGTCTCGAGTCCCTCGTTGACTTTCGTTCCTATAATTTCATTTTTTTGTCATGTGAAATGACTATTTTATCCTTCACAAAAAGACAAAAATGAGATAAAATTTGTCATTTTGTGAAGGGTAAAATAGTCATTTCACATGACAAAAATTTAAAGAAAGAGGCTGATTTGGTCGGTGGGGACCCTAGACAAACATTTTTAAATAGAACATGGATTGATTACTCATTTATGAGAAAGAAGGGATCCGATAGGAGAATTATGTTGAGTCCAGGGACTAGAGGATAATTTGCCCAATATGAAATCCTATATCGTTATAGATTAGTTTATGAGAGAAGATCGCGACGCGATGCTCACAATCAAACAAGAACTTTTGTTCAATGACTATTACTTGCTACTTGAGTTAAAACAAGAACCTTGATACATCGTAGATGCCAGAAAAAATGATAAAGAGTCGCTTGATATTCGAAGATGAACTCAATTAAATTAGTCTATTGTGTTTGAGAAATTCTGTTGAATCAAGGAAGGGCAGTGCTCATTTTTTTAGTCAATAATGATATGCTATTTTTCTCATTGCATAAGCCTATTAATATGTTCAATTAAAAAAAACTCTAAATCTAATAAATTCCTAAACAGGCCAAAAATGAAGCTAGAAAGAGAAACTAAAAAGAAAATAAATATAATGCTTTTAGTAAGGCAAAAAATGTGACAAACAATTTTAAATAAGCCACAAATTTCTGGAATAATGTTCTATCGAAATTCATGGTTGAAACAAAACTTCATAAATAGAATTTTCCAGTTAGAGAGAAAAATATTCTAAATATTTCGTGTTGAAATTTATCTCTTTCAACATGAATTGACTCAGTTTCATGACTTTTGAGCAATGAACTCCAATAAATTTATTTGACTCTAACTCGTTGATAAAAGCTTGGAAATCAATCGTTAATTTGTACTTTGAAGTACTTTGCTCGTTTTCTCATAAATGATCATATTTTCACTAAATAAGATATGCTAGGGCTCATATCGAACACCTCAGCATAAGCTAGGTTAGACTAAGTAGGCTAGACCATACTGGTCATACCATGTGATACCCCGTATATGTACTGTGTGAAAGGCTTAAGTGATTTGATTGTTACTA
>SOPF01022579.1:0-11273 GCA_012979155.1 Hypericum perforatum
GCCAATCGGTCCAACATCTGATCAATGAAGGGTAGTGGGAAGTGGTCCTTCCGAGTGGCCTTATTGAGCTTCCGAAAGTCGATACAAACTCTGTGGCCTACCACCATTCTGGTCGGGATAAGCTCATTATCTGCATTGGAGACCACCGTGATACCTCCTTTTTTCGGGACACATTGAGTTGGACTCACCCACTTTGAATCGGAGATGGGATAGATGATGCCAGCGTCAAGCCATTTGATGACTTCCTTCCTGACCACCTCCTTGAGTTTTGGATTGAGCCTTCGTTGAGCTTCCACCGTTGGACTAAAGTCATCTTCCAGAATGATCTTGTGTTGACATAATGAAGGACTGATTCCCTTGATGTCCCCAAGTGTCCATCCAATGGCTTCCTTATGCTCAGCTATCACCTTGAGTAGTTGGCTTTCTTGATCCTGATTCAATGAGGCAGAGATAATAACGGGCAACTTGTGTGCATCATCTAAATAAGCATACTTGAGATGAGCAGGGAGCGGTTTGAGCTCTAGGTCTGGTGGTGCAATTATGGATGACTGCAGCTTTGGTCTTGGTGTATCGTCAAGATCCAATGATTCGGTCGATTGAACCCATGACACCATTTCTCCAGAATCCTTTATGCTTTCGTGATCTTCATATGCATCCTTCTGGACTTGATCTTCTTCTTTTTCAGCAACGATTTCATCCACCACGTCGATTCGATAACAATCATCTTCCACAGCCGGGTACTTGGCTGCTTCAAACACATTAAACACAACTTCGTCATCGCAAACCTTGAAACGAAGCTCACCTTTTTCCACGTCAATGCTCGTTTTTCCAGTGGCCAAGAAGGGTCGACCAAGTAGGAGAGGGACGTCACGATCTTCTTCCATTTCCATCACAATGAAGTCGACTGGGAAGATCAAGGTGTCAACTTTTACAAGTACATTTTCCACTATTCCCTTGGGCCTTGTCACCGAACGATCTGCAAGTTGGAGAACAATTGATGTTGCCTTCATATCTCCCAAGCCAAGCCTCCTGAAAATGGAAAATGGCATCAGGTTAATACTAGAACCGAGATCAATAAGTGCTTTCTTAAAAGTTTGTTCTCCAATAGTGCAAGGAATGGTGAAACTCCCTGGATCCTTCATTTTCTGAGGTAGCTCCTGGCTCAGGACTGCACTACACCCTCTAGTTAGTGGAATGACTTCAAAGTCATCGATATTCCTCTTCTTGGAAATGAACTCCTTGATCCATTTTCGGTAGGTAGGCATTTGCTCAAATGCGTCAAGGAGTGGGATATTGATGTGCAGATTTTTGAAGAGCTCCAGGAACTTCTGGTAACTTGGATGCGAAGCTTGCTTGTTTACCCTTTGTGGAAATGGTGGAGGAGGGTACACCTTCTCTGATTTTGACTTGGTTACTTCCTCTACGGGCTTTTCCTTAGCTACGACGGTAGGAGTCACTCGCAGTTCTTCTTCCTCCTCGCTTACTGGCTTAGCTGATGGCTTGGCGACTGGAGTTGCTACATTCTTTCCTAAGTCGAGGCCACTTCTGGTAGTAATGGCCTTGCATTGTTGTTGGTTGCTTGGTGGTGGCTCGGTGTTGCTTGGTAGCGAGCCTGGTTGCCTTGCATTTAATTGTGATGCAAGTTGGCTGATTTGTACTTCCAGGTTTCTGATCGTTGCCTCGTGACTCAGAACTTGCTTTCGCAATTCGTCCTCGCTTCGAGTATCTTGTGGTGGTGCTCGTGGTTGCCATCTTTGTTGATATGGCTGATATTGCTGAGGTGGAGGACCTTGTGTGTTGCCCCCTCCGAATGGGGGTCTCGGCTGTTGGGGTACTTGACCTGCATTATTCTTCCAAGAAAAGTTTGGGTGGTTTCTCCAACCAGGGTTATAAGTATTGGAATATGGATCATTATTCCGGTTGGTATTTCCCACAAAATTTACAGGTTCGGCAATTAAAGAACAAGCATCTGTACCATGTGGTCCGGTACAAATTTCACATACCTGAGAAGATGACGATGTTTGTGATGTCATTGAACTTTGGAACATTTGCGTGAGTGCGGCGACTTGAGCTTTTAGTGCGGCAACTTCATCGTTGTCTTGCACACTAGCGACTTTTCTCCTCTCAGTACGATCACCCCATTCATGGTTGTTGGTAGCCATGGCTTCGATGATTCGGAAACCATCAGCTTCTTCTTTTTCTGTTAGATTACCTCCAGCAGCGGCATCTAAGTTGACTCGGATTTGCGGCTCACATCCATTGTAGAATGTTTGGATAAGCATCCAGTCCGGCATTTGGTGATGTGGGCAATCGCGAAGTAGTCCCTTAAAGCGATGCCAAGCTTCGTGGAGAGATTCGCCACCTAGCTGTTTAAAATGAGAAATTTTATTACGGAGTTGAGTGGTCTTACCTGGAGGATAATATTTCGCAAGAAACTTATCCGCTAGTTCCTCCCATGTGGTGAAGGTGCCAGCCGGAAATGAATCTACCCACTCTCTAGCGTCATCTTTCAAACTATATTTGAACAATCTAAGTTTAATGGCATCTGGTGAGACACCATTATACTTGACCGTCGAGCAATGGTCTTCGAACCGTTGAATGTGCTTAGCTGGGTTTTCGGACGGGTATCCTCCAAATTGGTCTTGTTGTACCATGTTGAGGAGGTTGCTTTTTATCTCAAAATTATTTGCTTCCACGGCCGGGTAGTCTATGCTTGATCTGAGATCAACAAGCCTTGGATGTGATTTGTTCCTCATGGCCGCGGGTGCGTTGATTACCTGTCGATCAGCCATTGCTCTCCTGAATTGGTTTCTCCTTTGATGAAAAGTGTGTTCAATCTCAGGATCGTATTCTTGGAGAGGTTGGTTGCCTCGACGAGTAACGGGCATACACTTCCTGTACTATTACTACACTTAACAAACAAGATCAAGCGTAGTGATAAACAAGTAGTGTATAAAGCTTAGTCTCAAAATTTTGAACACTATATCCAATATTAACAATAACAAATTCAGATCTTTTTCCCCGGCAACGGCGCCAAAAACTTGATGCGTCCAAACGTGGATCTAAATAATGCGTGCAAGAGTACACGATCGCAACAAGTAATACAGTGATAAGAAAGATCGTCTCCTCAGGGAAAAGTCGACTTTGTTGCTAAGTACCAGATTATGTGATCAAAGTCTTAAGCTAAGTGAATCAAATGGTGAATGTTGGAAAATACTAAGCTACGGATTTTAATATTGTAAGAACCTAAGGTTGTCAATCTTAAGTTGTTTACAATATCGAATAACAATAACAAGAATTGTCCTGAATCAAACTGTCACTAATGATCCAAGAATCAATCGTGAATATGCTTAAAATCAAGTTGTCACTCCTCAACTTATACACATATTCATTTTGGTCAAAATAAAGGACTTGGAAATATAAAAACGGAATTTAATGCAATTGGAACAAAGATACCTCTTTGATTAATGGCTCAGAATGTTGCATACAACCTTTGTTCCTCCCAAAAGCAATAAAAAACGAATCTAGTCTAAGATTGAAGTTTACAATGTGATTTTATCTATTCTACTCCTTGAACTTCAATGCATTCTTCATTGGTTGCCTCCTCCATTTATAACCATTCCAAAGTGCTTGCCAGAAAGGATTGAGCTGTCTTGGATCAACAAAATCGGCTGCAAGTTGATCAAGTTGAGGTTGCAAGTGGTTTGCTTTCGGTTTGCAGCTTTTCTTGACTTCTGCCGCCTGTGTAGCGACCGCTACAAGTCCTAGCGACCGCTACAGGTCAAAAATCGTGGGTGTAGCGACCGCTACAAAACGTAGCGACCGCTACAGAAAATCGGGGAAAAAATGTTGCTCGATCCAAGCGAGCGCTACAAAGTGTAGCGACCGCTACACTTGTTCCTTGAGCTTTTTCTTCCTCTTCGAACGACCGGTCGCCTGCTCCGCTTCCTGCAAAAACACGAATAACTTCGACAAGGATCCAGATTCTCGACTAAGTATGAAAACATGAACAATACTAACTAGATACGCATAAACCTACTCAAAATAAGCTAAAATAACAAGAGAAACATGTCAAGAAAGATGTACGTTTACACGTACATCAATACCATAAATCAAGGCATGCACTATGCTAAATATCCAGCTATATTAGAATAATATAGTGACGCGAACTGGATATCGATACCAAGGACTCCAAACCTATGAGTGGATATATAATCACTATAGGAAGAGGAGTTGTGTCTTGGAAGTCCTCTAAAATAAACTTGCATAGCTCGATCCACGATGGAGTCGGAGTTTATAGTAGTAGATAAAGCTAGGGAAGAAGCTGAATGACTCAGAAACTTCCTTAAGGATATTCCATATTGCAGAAAAGCTAGTGCCTCCCATATTAATACATTGTCTATAATAGGGAGAGCACAAAGTACAATATACAACGGTAAGTCTTGACATATTGGTCAGAGACATAACACCGTTAGATAATTGATCTCTAGTAAAGTCCCGGGAAAATTAAGCTGATCCTTTTATGAAAGGAATCAATAGAGATCAAATGTACAATGCAGTAAGGGGAATGGGATTAAAGTCCACACACTAAAGGAAGTCCATGGCGGTAACTCAACCATGATGAGTGGAGATCCTACAAACTTGGTTCAACGAGACAACTAAGTTATGGAGGGTTCAGTTAATCACCTGGAATCTATCTCATTTTCAGAAGCTGCCCAGGTGTCAGCCTGCAGAGGTGTGGCTAGGTTAAGCATTATGCTTTTAATGATTCCTATGCCTTGTTGAAGGTGGAGTATGGCAGGATACTTCCGATAGGAGATCACCTATGTAAGTGTGAAGTGAGGCTGCTTCAAATGGGAAAACACTTATGAATTCAAGATACGGTCCATGGCCGAAATGGACACAACGTGAGAACCTAAATATACTAGGGTTATTATTGTGTAAATGTTATTGTCTTGGTTTACACAAAAAGCTGACGGTTCAAGACATTGTGTTCACCGAGCAGCGAGTAAATCTGATAACATCTTACTAGAGAAGGTTCAAAGCCGCAAGCTACCTATCTCGATGCAATAATAACACGTTGGAACTTTCGATTAGAGTTTGCATGCATTGGTCATCATTCATGTAGGGGATAAGAGATTTGAGTCGAAATATCTCGTGGACTAAATTATTAACCATGTGGGGGATTGTTAGTGTCCTTTGATTGTAGTTGGTGTCTTTTGGACTATTGGTGTCATTTGGTTTAAAAAAAAACCAAAAGGACACAAAATCAAAGGACACAAATTGGTTAAATAATTATGAAAGAGTATGAACAAATTATAAAAATTTGGACATGACTCTTTATAAGTCCTCGTGGCCTTTCGAATCTCCATCCTTCAATGCCTATAAATAGACCTCTCCCCCTCATTTGTAAATTGTCCCAACAACTCATTGTATAAGCATTCATTAGCAATAGTTGTTCTTCTCTCCTCCTCTCTCGAGTCCAAAAGTTCCGGGTATACAAGGGTTCGCCCGAAAGTTTCGAGATACGTGTGCAATGTTCTTGAAAATGCCCAAATAGTTGTTGTATCTTGGGGACGATTGTCGTAGCCTATAGTGCACTGAAATATACGGGGCAATCTCGTCTTACGGAAAAAGTGTCCAACATTTGTCTCGACTATAGCCGATCCTAATCAAGTACACACCATCCGACGACCCAACATAAAAATCTCAGTGTGTATGTACTTGCTAGAAACAAAATACGGATAGGATAGATCCATAATACTCACTCTGGATATAATAGAATGGCATAGACTCATTCGAGTGACATAATCACATAGAAAATTTGTAGTTGCCATCGTCTCTTGTATTGTGCTCCACAATTCCATTGCAGGTAATATTTTTTTAGGTAACTTAAATCTGGCCCATTGTAGTTTGGGGTATTTAACGTTGACCCTATTATCATTTGCAATTCGATTAAAAAGCCCCCTAAGTTGGGAATAATTGTACTATTTGGCCCCTCATGCCGGAATCGGCTTATTTCTCCGGTGAGGGGCCACGAGAAATGAACAATATGTCCCCCTTTCACTTTTACCCATTTTAACTGTGTTTCAACCTAATAGAATATCTTCTCCAAGAATCTTCTATTCATCTAAAAGTCCAATGAAACCAAAGTAGCTCGGGAGTCGATTAAGGTTGAAAGCACAAGAGCTTTCTCTTGTCTCCAGCTGGGCATCAAAGCTTAGGAGTCTATTAGGGTTGCGATGGCTGGGTTCAACGAGTTCATTTGGGTTTTTGAAGGTTGGTTGCCCGAGCTTCTTTAGATTTAGGAAGCTGAGTTGTGTAGCTGATTTGGGTTTTTGCAGGTATGTCTTGAAGGTGAATCGCCAAGTTGATTTGGGTTTAGGGTTAGTTGGGTTAGTGAGCTACTCTGTGTTTTGGGAGCTAGGTAGCGGAGCTGCTGTGGGTCAGAATTCCTGGGTCAAAATCCAAATTTTAGAAGCTAGGTTCCTTAGCTACTTTGTGGTTTTGAAGATAAGTCACTGAGTTGCTTGAATCTGTGCTTTAAAGGTAGGTCACCAAGTTGCTTGAATCTGTGTTTTAAGAGAGCTAAGTTGATGGTTGTAGAAGCTAAATTGGAGCATATCAATATCTAATGCTATGTATAATGAGATCGATGATAGTTTGAGGTACAATAATATTGAGTGCAAGTGTGGAGTTCATGCTTTGGTTAAGATTACCGAGAGTGAGAAGAATAGGAGGTCTATACTATAATTGAGCAAAGAACAATTATCGTTGGGTGAGTTGGTGTTATCCAAAAGAAATTTCTAGCAATCATCATACTTTGAATTAGCTATTTCATTCCAATGAAGAGGAGTTTGAAGATATGAAGACGAGGTTACAAAAGATGGCTACTTCATGTGTTTGAGAAAATTAGTGTGTTTCTTGATAATATGCAATATTGTAAATTATGCTACTCTTGTATGCAAAAGATAATCTATAAAATATGTACTCATTTATGCTAATTTTTTTAGTGTAATGAAGTTTGCTATGCAATGAAATTCAATCTACATGTTTGTGTTCATGACATTTAAATGTGCTTCCAGACGAATATATACTACAAATTCTAGTCTTCATTAGAAACAACTTTGATCCAGAATGTGATGATGGAACAAACTGTTAACAATCCCAAATTTTAAGTTCATAATAACCAAAAATATCAGTTGTAGTATTGATGAAATAAGCTGTCAACAAAGTTGAATACTTCAACTAACGAAATTCGGATCTTTAGCTAACAAAGTATAGATCTTTAGCTAACAAAATGCAACTACATCTTTTATAGCTGACAATGAAATTACAATCATTCTAATCAAATAGCAAGCTACGTCTAGCCTATGTAGTGCTTGCTTGACTTCTGGATGTTGATGTAGTAGCAGTTGATCTTCCTCTTCCTCATCTATCTGCTCTCCCTCTTCCTCTTCCTTCACTTGAATCCCTCCCTCTCGCCATTGTTGATCTTCCTCTTCCAACAGATCTAGTTCTAGCTTTTTCTCCAATTCCTCTTCCTCGAGCAATAGATCTCAATGCTCTACCTCTTTGCAGGATGATTTTTGCAGGCCTATAGATAGTAGATGTGCCAGATTCTCCATGCTCAAAATTAACCTCTTCTTGTGGTGACTAAGAGTGAGCATTCGGATAATCCAAATTATCTGAATTCGGTATTATCAAAACTATCCAAAATGATTATTTCTCTATCTGAATCTGAATCCGAATAGTAAATTATCCAAATCCAAATATTCAAATATTTTTCAGATTCAGATTTGGATAATCCGAACTATCCGACTGGAAAAACTACCAATCATCCACAATTTCACTCAACCTAAATAACTTAAAAAGTCATCCAAGTTGCAATGCCAACAATAGCAAGCAAATAACAAGTAGCAAAAAGCAAACAGAAATGGGATGGGAAGTGATGGGAGGGGATAAGGCAAAAAAATTACCATTAGAAAAGAAAACAAAATATTTTGATACAAGGATAACTAACAGCAAGCTCAACTTGGAATCAATGACAGATTGCTTACCTTCCTCGAATCTACTCCCTTCGACAATCTCTTCAATTTTTTATTTTAGGGTTTCAAGAAATCCTAATTACTACGATGGAAGAAAAGAGAAGAGACAATGGTTAGGTGTGAGCATTAAGGGTCCACGGTAATAAAAGAGTAGCATATATTTCTAGTTTTTTAAGCCGAGCCCAATTGAAATTTGGGTAATTCGGATATCCAAATTTATTTTTTAAATATCTAAATCCGAATCCGAACTAAAAAATTTGGATAATCCGAATCCGATACAAAAAAAACATTATCCGAATTCGAATCCAAAAAAGTTTGAATTTGGATTTGGACATCAGATATCGGATTAAATGCTCACCCCTAATGGTGACATGTTAGAAGGTCCACCAAATAGCTAGATAACATAATAAAAAAATAGAAATCAGATTGACAGAAATTATGCTAGTGGATAATAACAGCTGTAATGTGCATCAAACAACTCCAAACCTATTGTCGTACATATGTTGAGCGGGTTGCATATGAGAGTCCAATTTGGGGCACAACTTGTCTCTACCTTTGTTGCTACAAAAAACAATACTAATGCATTAAAATATGTGAAAGTGAAATAAAGCAAGTAACTTAAAATAAGAAATAGTATATACCAAGGTACTTTTTCTTTTACCCTTAGTAGGTCCTCTTTGACAGCTCTGTTTATTGTATCTTAGTCCTTCACATGTTGCACATTTAACCATGTTTGACCTAGTTGATGGTAGACACTTTGTTTCTTGTCTAGGCCTTAGTTTCTTATGTCTACCCATTCTTCTTGTTAGTATAGGAGGAATATCAAATCAAAACCCTCATCTGGTTCCAAATCCTCTTATGCAAAGGGATGGACACATAGCTGGTATGTCTGCTTCCATATTTTAATAGTGAAGTATCCATGGACATAGTCACAAGGATCTCTTTTTAGATAAGTGACACATACTACAACATGTACATAAGGTACTCCACTTAACTATCGCACATTACAGGAATAGGTATGTCCTTCAAGCTTCACAACAAACTTCCTTTCTTAACTCTCAACTTCAAACTCTAAGTTCCTAGCAGAAAAAATCTTACATCTCTTACATAGTCCAATCAACCTTCTTAGTTGTTTCATGACAGATGGAACAACAGTCCAAGCATAATTTTCTACCATCAAATATTGTTCATGCTGCCTAATCATGACTTGTTGTCTCAATTTATCAAGCAGTTCAACTATTGGAGCATCTCTCAAATCCAAAATCCACTTATTGAAGGATTCTACAACATTATTGATAACATCCATCGACTTGACATAATCATCGAAGGCATGCCTTGACCACTTTTTCAGGAGGGATCCTTTGCAACCAAGTTCTTGGAGTCATCATTTGACTGCTTATCATCTTTCCTAGAACTTGCTCCAATTTCAAGATTTCATTGTCTTATTGAATTCTGCTCTTATTGTTACATAAGCCATTATCCAGAAGAAACTACTCACATCTATACCTCTAAAGGTGTCTTTCAAGTTGGCTATAATATGCTTACAACATCTTTTATATCTTGCATTTGGGAAGATAGCTTTAATTTGATCTCCAAGACCTTGTAAAGTAGTTAAATGGTGGTTACAATTATAGCCAACTATACAAAAATTATGTAATTAACAAGTAAGTAAACTATACATTTTGGCCATCACTCATGAATATAAGAAGTTTTCCATTAGAATGTTCATCTATATAATCGGATAAGAGCTCCATGAAACATAACCAATTAGCAGTATTTTCTTTTTCAACAATTGCTCAAGCAATTGGAATAATGCCATTGTTTGTATCAATTCCAATGGTAGACAATAGCACACCTCCAAATAGCCCCTTCAAGTGGTAGCTATCAATACTTATGATAGGTCTACACCCATTTATGAAACTCCAATTCATAGCATGTAGGCATATGAACACCCTCCAAAATTTTAGAGGTTGATATGTGCTACTTCTTGGGTGTCCTTGCAATTTGATTGTAGATCTTGGGTTCACCTTGTGCAGCAATTCACAATACTTATGAAGTTTTTGTATGATCAACTTGAGTCTGCTTCCTTGCAAGTTTTTTGGCTCTCCACAGTTTTCAGCTTTTGGGTTTCACCCCCATGACTTTAGAGCAGCTCAAATTATTTTGTTATCCAAATTTGGATTTTCTCTTAATAAATTTTTTATCTGAGCTGCAATCCATTTAAGATTTGCTAAGTAGTCATCTGACACATGCAAATAAATATGCACATTGTTGAGAGTCTTCACCATGAACACCTTCTGATCACTCAACCTTGAAGCATAGATCCTCTAGGGACACTCTCCTTTACAAGATGTTGTTATCTTTGAAAGTTCATTCCTGTAAACTGAAACAAATAACAATTCCTGACTATATAACCTTTTATTATAGTTCTGAATTCCTCATGATCCTTGAAAATCATCTTCAGGTGGAAGACAAAAACATCATCCATCACACCTGTATACGGAATGCCTCTATAATCATGAATTAGATACATCTTAATCTTCTTCTTTGCTCTCCTTTGTAATCCTTGATCAAGTTGTCTCTCCTCATTACTATATATCTCTTTACATAATGGGTTCATATCATCGGGATCCATATCTTGAAAGTCTGCATATTCACCAACCTCTATAGCAACATAATCATTACTATCATCTAAATATGACAAATGGAAGCTACTATCATCACTTTCATCAAAATCTAATAAATGGAAGCTATTGTCATCACTCTCATCATCATCCTCCATATCAGCTGCCTCCTCCTCAGTTGCCTCCTCTATATCAGCCTCCTTATCTTCATTAGCCTCATTCTCCTCCTCCACAACCTCCTCATCCATAATAGCTTCATCCTCCACAACCTCCTCATCCACAACAGGCTCATCCTTAATAGCTTCCTCATCTACAACAGGCTCCTCTTCCACATTCTCTTTGTCCATATTAGCAGTTTCCTTAGTCAAGTCAACTACAACCTCCTCCTCCACATTCTCTTTGTCCACATCAATACCTTCTGATGCGTCCAAATGTGGTTCTAAAATAATGCGTGCAAGAGTACACGATCGCAACAAGTAGTAAAGTGATAAGAAAGATCATCTCCATAGGGAAAAATCGAATTCGTTGCTAAGTACCAGATTATGTGATCAAAATCTTAAGCTAAGTGAATCAAATTATGGATGTTGAAAATGCTAAACTA
>SOPF01022600.1:0-16829 GCA_012979155.1 Hypericum perforatum
AAATTTTGATTTAAATTTGTTTTAAATCATAATTTGGTACTATTTTGTTTTTAATTGAATAAATTTGTTTTATTCGATCAAAATTCAAAATTATATAGATTTTTTAAAAATATGTGATTGTTTTAAAAGATCTAAATAATTTTTGGAATATGTTCTAAAAATTACTAAACATAGCATAAATCACACGATAGATCATCGGAAGATTGAAAATTTAATTTTCAATCTTATTTTTGGAAAATATGTGATTTGGCCCAAAAATTATTTGGCATTAGTTGCTAGATAACGATGTCTACCTGGAGTTGTCCAAACATTAACACTGAGTCTTTGGGACAACGTGTAATGTATAGGCGTTTACCGCCTAGGATACCTAAGGATAACATATACATACTAGTTGAACACATCAAATGGATTTTGGTCTTGTTCAAATGGATTTTGGACTCAAGTCTGTTCACTGTGGTGAACCTTGAAAGTCCAACCATTGTATGCTAATATGTTATCATGTCAAAGTCTAATGGAAATGATCCAAGTGTGGATCTAGATTCTTAGACTTGAACTCCAGGATACCCTTTTGGGGTTTAATGTGTGATTAGGTTTGCATTGTTTAGTGTATTTCCCTTGTACATACTCTGTTTAAGGGGAACACTTTTGTACAATAGGTTGTGTGCCTTTTTCTGAGTTAGTTTGTACTTTTGTTTGTACAACCTCAGATATGTATGAAAGTTGGTAACAAATTTTGTATTTGTTACTTGTGTAATAAGTTTTGTACTTATTGTATACTTGTGTTTTTGTATGCGTGTTTACATACAATTGCACTATATGAATAAATAAATTGTGTTTATTTTATTCATGTACCACTTGAGTTTACTATACGTGAACTTGTTATGACCTTAGTTGGAGATTAAATCTTGGATGGTAATGGGAAGCACACTAGCGACCTACTTCGATTTTGGGACTAATCAAAGACTATGTGTCATTAAAGTTATGAGATTATAGTAAACTAGTTCATATTGCCTAAATTAAACTTCTGATGTGTTCTTGTATTTTAAATTCCCTATAGAGGTGTCAGTTTATTCTAGAGCATGAAAATCTAGTACATGTTCGAAGAACAAGAGGTTCTAGAGCTAGTACATATGATTTTATTAGAGCCTGATATAGACAACACTGCACAACATATGCGTGATTGTTATGTCTATGTTGACTGGATAAAAAGAACTATGTTGCTCATTTGAAATTGTTAAGTTCTATGATGGACAACATCACAAGGCAATTTTGCATTTGTGGAAATGCAAAAGAGCTTTGGGATGCCCTCAAAGTAAATTCGGTAAGCTTTCTATGTCAAGGCTTCATGTCTTGACAATAAGGTTTGACACCTTTCAGAAATGTCCTGAAATTACTATGAGGCAACATCTTAGGATGATGTCCAACATAATTAGTGATCTGGCTGAGGCTGATCATGTACTTAGCAGTGAGCAATAGATTCACTCTATCATCAGTTCCTAGCCTCCAAGCTAAGAACAAATGTAGATGAACCTTACTCATTCCGATCACCTAGTAATATTTATGGATGTTGCTAGGTACCTTGAATTAGAAGAAGATCGTCTTCTTGCTATGATATCTTATCCTGAAGCTCATTTGATTAGTTTGAATAGCTCTGGGAATAAGAAAAGGAAAGAATAAGGGTTCTTAAAATCCAAAGGCTGAAAACTTAAGATATAAAGTAGATAGCTTAAGGTCTAAGAAAAAGAGTCAGTTTAATATTTCTGAGATGAAATGTTATAACTGACCTTAAGAAGGGATATTTTGCAAGAGATTGCAATATACTTAAGTAGGTACATTTAAACTCTGATGAGCTTAATGTATCTTCTTGCACCCTCCTTGTTGAATCATATTCTATGTGAATGATAGATTCAAGAGTAATAGACCAAATAGCTAGAGATCATGGTTCATTTGTTGAATATCGACAATTGTCGACTGGAACAATAACTATTTTGTTGGTAACAACTCGTCTGTGGATATAAAGGGTTTGGACACTTGTAAATTGCACCCGCGTGGTTAGTGTCCTCTCTTTTTACATGACATGTTGTTTGTTCCAGATATTCATTTGGACCTGATTTTTGTATCTACTTTGATATCTTTAGGTTTTTTATTGTCATATGAGAATGACATTGTTAGGTTATATTTGGACAATGCCTATTATAGCCTTGAATAAAACCTTTCGGTACTAAGGCTATAACTGAATTTCTATTTCAATTAGTCTACTTTGACATATATGGTCAAATGAATGTGAGGGCAGCACATAGTGCATGTTACTTCATCACCTTAATTGAGGACTATTTGTGATATGGTCTGATACACCTGATTTCTCACAAGTCATGGGCATTAAGTTGCTTCATGACATATGAGTTTTGTTGAGAATCAGAAGGATAGAAAGATAAAGACTTTGCGAATTAATCGCAGTCGTGAATATCTTTTTGATGAATAGTAGAGCACTTTATGTTATGAAAGGAATTGAACATTAGTTGTCCATTCCTTGTACATCCCAATAAATTGGGGTTGCTGAAAGAAGGAATAAAATCCTTCTTGACATGGTTAGATCTATGATGGCAGAGGCAAATTTGCCAATATAGAGATGTGCTCCTAGCTGCCATACATGTTCTTAATCATGTACCCTCTAAGTCTGTTACTACTATCCCTGATAAAATATGAACAAATTGGTAATCCGATTTATCCTATTTTAAGCTATGGGATATGTGTCCTACGTCTATTCTACCTCAAGTACTTTCGGTATATTAGGACCGACAGGTAGAACAAGTGTCCTTATAAGGTATTTTGAAATATCTAAAGGATACAAGTTCATATATGAACTGGACAACGGACAAGTAACAGAATTTGAATCATATAATGTTATTTTTTGGAGAATGAATTTCTTAGATTGAGAGAGGTTAGTGAAAACCTTGATCTCTATGAAATAGTTGAGCCAGAATCTTTTAGACCCCTTCTTCCGAGTGGGAGAATTGAGACAGAAAGTTGTGATTTTCATCTCAACATGGTCCGGAAGAAAGTTCATCTTAATCCTGAAAGGCTCATAGTTCCCTATTCCAGTGGGAGTACGGAACTTCTGTCTTGTAGTAGTATGATTCTTGGATACGATAAATATATGAGAGATATTTATCAGAATCAGGAATTTCGTAGGTCTAGTAGAACTAGCATACCACACTGACGATGTAATATCGAAGGTGAGGATAATGCGTACTTGGTGATTCGAGTGAAGTTCTACTGACCATACTTCAGGATGTAGATGAGTCCAGAAATGTGTCTAGTGCTCTGACATCTCCATGAAAGGTTGAGTAGATTAATATGATAGAGGAAGAAATGTCTTCCATGACCAAAAACCAAGTTTAGAATCTGGTTGATCTACCTAAAGGACATAAGACTATTGGGAATAAGTGGATTCTCAAGGTCAAGAGCAATGCAGACAACAGTGTTGAAAGATACAAAGTTTGTCTGGTTGCATAGGGATTCAAGCAACATGCAGGAATTGTCTATGAGGAGATTTTTGCTGCTGTTGTTAGATTCACGTCCATTAGGGTCATTTTGGCTATGATTGCTAACATGAATCTAGAATTACATCATATGGATGTTAAGATTGCTTTTTTCTTTGGAGAATTGGATGAAGAAATTTGTGTGATTCAGCGTGAGGGCTACATCCAAAAAGGCTGCAAACAAAAGGTTGCAAATTGAATAGTTCAATTTATGGCCTTAAGCAATCGTCTAGATAATGGTATGTTCGTTTTCATAATACTATCATTGGCCATGATTATATTATGATAGATGAAGACCACTGTATGTATGTTAAGCGATCAGGTAAGATATTTGTCATCATTACTTTGTATATTGATGACATACTCTTGGCCGTAAATGACATAGGACTACTTGTCGAAATCAAAGTTTGATTTTCTTCCAACTTTGATGTGATAGACATGGGTGAAACTGATTACATACTCGAAGTAGTGATTTCGAGAAATTGTTCGAAGAGGACAATGTCTCCTTCACAAGAGACGTCTGTTCGTAAAGTAGTAAAACATTTCAATTGTGATCATAGTAATCCAAAGTATGTCCTATTAGTAAATGGTCATAATTTAAGTAAGGTTTTTTGTCCAACTACGACTAAACAAATAGGGAATATGGAAATGATTCCCTGTGCCAATGCAGTTAGTTGTCTTGTGTACGCAATGTTATGTACGCAACCTGATATTTACTGTGCTATGTGCATTGTAAGTAGATATCAATAGAATTTAGGCTATGCTCACTAGAAAGCTGTCAAGGGAATTTTAAAGTATTTGAATGCTATTACAGAATACTCGTTGTGAGTATTCTGTGACAATAAAGTCGCTGTAGCTTATGCGAAGGATTTATGTTTCCATTGCAGGGCTAAGCGTAGAGTTACTAAATTTCATTAGAAATTTAGAAAACTCTAAAAGATAGTGTATGAAACATATATCTATGTGTGATATGGTTGTAGACGTTATGACTAAAGCATTATCTCAAAAAGTGTTTGAGAAATGTGTAAAGTCATTAGTTTACTACAGTTTCAGTTATAAATAAGAAGTTTTGTTTTTGGCAATATGAACACCTTGTGTATCATGTCAGACAGAAAAGTAACCCACTCACACGGGTGTTTACCTCAGTGGGAGTCAAATGTGTTGATTCTTGATTGAGTTGAGGCAGCTGTTGGATATTTTAGATATGCAATATCCTACGGCGATAATGCCGTCTTACTATGAGAGCAAGATTTGTATTGGAGTACAGTAATGAGTTACTGTATTTGGATTTTTTTTGTAATCCATATGATAAGAATAAGTGGATCTTATCGTACCGTCTGTCTTAAAGCCTAGAGTTAAGCTGTGGCTATGACTCTAGTATGGTGTTGATTGACATGTATTCCTATTAGTTGGAATTTACACCATAACACGAGAATATATATCTTGTGTGCTGTTCGACCATCGGATGGGATAATAATGTTCATTGATTTCACTATCCCTAGTGTGAGACCGTGTTTCGAGAACTGTGGTTCCCGATATATACCCTTAAGATCCTAAACATATTCTGGAAGTGTGATTTAGTGCTGCTATCTTAGTTAGTTCATGAAGAGGTTATGACATATTGATTCGACCTGGCAGGACTAGTTAGAAAAGCGGCTAAATCATTATGGAAAGAATATTGTTAAGGGAGAAGGAACTCTGTCCATCACATTTCGAGGTTCGTTGTTCAGGTATACCAGTTGTATTGAAAAGTACAATAGTGAACACGAATAAAATTGTTTGAAATCATTGTGTGAACAATGGAATGTGATATGAGTCCTGGGGTAAAAGCACACTTTATTATATGTGAGATGTCGAGATGCTACTATTCAGCTCGCTCGTGTGTCGGTGCTTCTGAATTTTAGCTCAACGGACTCGACGTGTGCTGGTCGCACGACCGCCTATATAAAAAACGTTATCTGTACATTGTTGACTGTGATCAATAATGAATGAGTGTAAATTTTGGTCATAGGCCCAAATTTCATCCATTGTCAATTGTGATTGATGATGAATGAGTGGGAGATTGTTGGACTCCGGGCCCGGATTGCATTCATCATTGTGCAAATTTGGGCTCGGGCCAATTGGGCTCGGATATTGTACCGGTTAGCGAACCGGCATTATCCGTATGGATAGGTGCTGACGTCAGCGAATGGATAAGCACTATCCTAATGGATAAGCTTGAAAGTAAGCAAGCAGCTTAGTCAGCTGCTTACGTAGCTGCTGACTCAGCTGCTAGGTTCAGGCTTGCAATGCGTTGAACCACGTGATGAGCCACGTGGCGATACGTGTCAGCTGCTTGAGCTGCTTGTCAGCAGCTTGCGTTCAGCTGCTTCCAACCCTATAAATAGGGGCTCCCCGTCAACCGTAATCAATGCCACGTGCCACGAGCTTCGAGCTACGGGCTACGAGCCACGAGCGACCACATGCTGGTCTAAACCGTTTACGAGCGGGCCCTGCCTCTGGGTGGGCCCAGCTCGACGGTTATGGCCGGGCCCTGCCCACGGGCGGGCCCAGCTCGACGGTTTATGAGCGGGCCCTGCCCTCGGGCGGGCCCAGCTCGACGGTTACGGGCGGGCCCTGCTCCCGGGCAGGCCAAGCTCGACGGTTATGGGCGGGCCCTACCCACGGGTGGGCCCTGTCGAGATAACCACTTGTGTAGGAAAATATCAGTTTAGTACTTGATATTTTCCAAGATATACGGATAGGTCCAGTCGTGGAAAATAGGCTCCGGTTCGTTTTCGTAACGTGATCGGACCTCGACCAGCGACTCACCTACACGTTGCGGGCCTCAACAACTGATCAAGACCAATGGACTTCAAGACCTGTGACGTACTTGCTACAACAAGTAAGTACGATTTAATTAATGTCTGTCATTTAATTAAATAGGATTCGAATGTAATTATGTGTTAATTACATGCGAAAACCAACAACTCGGGATAACAATTGCCTACCGATCCACAAATTGTGCAGAGGGAGTCTAATGTCACAAAAATCAATCTAACTAAAGGATATGGGATTTCTCGAAATTCAACCAAAAGATTGTAAAACATTTAAGGATAAATTATCTCCATGTCACTAGGTTACAGAGTAATTGTGATAAGGTCCCTAGCTTACCAAAATTGTTTGTTTGGTTTTTGCTCTTTCGTCATCTATAAGATTGATGATATCAATCATGAATTCGAGACCAACATTTCTTAAAAGAGATTAGAAATAATTTTGATAAATTAAAAACTTTACTACAAATAATATCATAAATTAGGAACCTAAGAGTAATCTACGCAAAATTTAATCTAAATCTAAATCCATTAGCCCATCATAGTTTTATAGATAATCCAGTTTGACACCTCTAATAAATATCAATAACAACAACAAAAACCAAGGGCTAAAAGACACTTAAGTAACATGTATTATTGTATATAGACACTTTGCACCATTTGTTTTAAAAACACCAAATAAATCACTCTGTGTTTCTCGCCGGCCAACACTAGAGTCGTCGGACTAAAAATTATCGCAGTTGGTGAATGACGCGGAAGAAAAAGCTACAGCTGACGTGGAATACATGGAAAGAAATTAAAATATTCCCATCGTCTTCTTCGCACAAATAGCCAAAGGAAGAGGAGTAATTCTGATCATCGCCCGAGCAGTCGCCTGAAGGAAAGGAGTTCAGCCAGCCACCATCTACCGCCACCATGACACAAGGAGGAGAAAAGGTGATCTGTTTTCCATAACCAGTCTAGGATTTCTAGCCTTTCTCTCTCTCCGCCGCCGCCGCCCGAGGGAAAAAGAGGGTTGTCCGCTCCCACCGCCACGAAGCCCAGTTGCTCACAAGGTAATTTTTTTTGGTGTTTTTAAATCACAGGGTGCAAAGTGTCCATATGCAATAGTACAGAGTAGTAAAATGTTTTTAACCCAAAAATCAATAAGTCAAATATCGACTAATTTTCTATTTTTATCAGATATGTCAAAGTTTAAGGCTTGAAAATAAA
The DNA here is from genome assembly GCA_012979155.1 of Hypericum perforatum. Taxonomy (NCBI): domain Eukaryota; kingdom Viridiplantae; phylum Streptophyta; class Magnoliopsida; order Malpighiales; family Hypericaceae; genus Hypericum; species Hypericum perforatum. The sequence continues at coordinate 7,568 of SOPF01022600.1, forward strand.
CTAACGTTAGGAATAGTTTTTTCATGTAATATAATTCTATCTGACTCAACTTAAACTAATTAAATCAACTAACACACGTCAATAGAAGCAGCTTAGTAAGTGACTCCAATCTCCATATGCCAAAATGATTTTGCCTTATTACAGGAATATCCAAATCTTTCTGCTGCAAAATAGATTGAGCCTTAAAAAACCAAGCCCAGAAATCTAGCAGATAGGATGGAGTCAACGTCTTAGACCATTTAGAATTCTTTTGTCTAGTGAATCCCAAATTCAATTTTTTTCCCGGCTCTAGTCTTTTTTTGAATATAATTACTGTATTATTTTAGAAACATTAAAATTAATTTTGAACCAACCAAATACATAGAATTGTACATTACATTATTAATTATGAAATAAAAAGATTATACATAATTCAAATTACAAATAAATAAAATTTACAGCTTAGGATTTAATGTTAGAGTTTAGGATTAGGATTCAGTTTTATACTTATATAATTTTTTTCATAATTACATAATTATATTAAATACATATATACATAAAATTATATAACTAACTTCACTTTGCGAGTCATGTTGGAACTTTTTTTGAAAGAAAAATCACATTGCATATTGTGAATTCTAAAAATGTAAGTTAAATTTATATTTTATATATAAAAAAATTTGTAAAATATGAAAAATATAAAAAAAATATTTGTTTGAACAAAAATATGCAAAATAGTATAAAAAATTTAAAAAATAATAAAAATTAAAGTCGTGTTACAAAAAAGAGCCACGCTGCCAAATCAGTGCGCGCTACGCGAACGATTCGTCAGCGTAGTACAGATTTGCATAGAGGATCCGTGACACACAACTCGCTGAGCGTGTTAGCGAAAGAGTAAGATTCCCGCCAATGAGAATCCGTCACGTCAATGAGAGGATATCACATGATCCCCTATGGATACTCTTACATGTGTGCTTTGCCCCTCACTCCAACCAACTAGTGATATCCTTCTAAAAAAGAATCAACTCGTGAGTGAGTGAGTGAGAGAGAGAATGGAAGAGAGCGCTGAAAAATTAATATAAACTCTGGCCAAGCCAGCAAAGTGGAACCCACATGTAATATCTACGAAAGTTAAAGTTTGTAAGAAAGCAACACCAAAAACAACAGTATCAGCTCCAAAAATTAGGCAAGGAAGGTCAACTGCTGCTGCCGATGCATCTCACCTTTAGCTAATTAGACAACTATTGTTTTACTACTACAACAACAACAACAACAACAACAAACAAAAACAACAAATAACAAGGGAGGCGAGAGAATTAATTCATTTTGGTTATAATTTATAATTGATGAGAGGTGGGGTGGGATCTGAACATTGCCAACATGTGGTACAGATGTAGTTAGCTAGATCTGTCCTTTGTTTTTTCTTCTCCCAGGGAATGGCAACTCAGAACCCTCCACCACCACCTCACTCTGAGGAGGAATCAGCTGATGATGGTGCTGCTCCTCTAAGGTTCAGGCTCTCTGATGGGAGGCACTTGGCTTATGTTGAGAAAGGGGTCCCCTTGAACAAGTCCAAGCACAAGATCATCATTGTCCATGGCTTTGGTAGCTCTAAAGAGATGAACTTTCTTGCTCCCCAGGTACAAATACACAAACCCTTTTCTTGTCTCTCCTTTGTAGTGTCTGTGGAGGCTGCTTTCTGATTGGACTAATTAAGTTCAGGACACGGGCTAGTTGTGTTTTGGTTGGTTGGAGCAGTTTTTGTCTGTGTTTCAACTGTTTCTTCGATCGGATAACATACCTGGTAGTGCCGGGTTAGGGGGGAAGTGCTTTGAAGTCTTTAGCTGTTTATGTTTCTGGGATCGTGTTTTTGTCAATCTATTGTTTTTTGCTCCAAACTTCTTGATGATCTTAGTTTGCACAGTCAAAGGAAGTGAATTAGACACTGATTTAGCTTTCAGGAACTGATGGAAGAGTTGGGGATATGTTTGTTGCATTTCGACCGGGCCGGATATGGAGAAAGTGATCCGAATCCGAAGCGAACTGTAAAGAGCGAAGCAACTGATATCGAAGAACTTGCCGATCATTTGCAGTTGGGGACAAGGTTTTATGTGATAGGTGTTTCGCTTGGATCGTACCCGATATGGAGCTGCCTGAAGCACATTCCAGACAGGCAAAACCTAGCTGAACTTCCGGCTTTGTCACATTTGTTCAATCAAAATGTATTACTGTTTCTTTACATTTGATGGTGATATGTGCAGGTTAGCAGGTGCTGCACTAATTGTGCCAGTTGTCAATTATTGTTGGCCGTCTCTCCCGAAAAGTTTGATTCGGGATGATTACAGGAGGAAACTTGTTCAGCTGTCACTCTGGTTCTCGAAGTATGCTCCTGGAATAATGCACTGGTGGGTTACTCAGAAGTGGCTTCCTTCTTCTTCTGTTCTTGAAAAGAATCCAGTATTCTTCAACCCGAACGACATTGAGATTCTGAAGAAGATACCGGGGTTCCCAATGCTTAGCCAGGTAATTTGATTAAGCATTCTATTTAGATGAAACTGGAAATTGTATCAAGATTTTGACTCAGCTATGTGTTTGCTTACTTGCAGGAAAAATTAAAAGAGCGCGAGGTCTTTGATACTTTACGTAACGATTTTAGGGTCGGTTTTGGAGATTGGGACTTCGATCCGACAGATTTAGCCGATCCCTTTCAGCACGACAAGATAGTAACGTTCACATATTTTATGGCTTAGAAGACAGGGTTGTCCCTGTTGAGCTTCAAAGGTTTATTGCAGGAAAATTGCCCTGGATTCGATGTCATGAAGTTCCTGGTGGCGGGCATCTAATTGTGCACTATAGCGGGTTATGTGAAGCCGTCTTAAGGGCTCTTTTGCTTGGAGAAGAACCTGTTACATTTAACCAAGTACATCCATAGTCAAATGATTGCTGCAGAATGGCTTTTTTGCGGGAGTCTACACATGTTTATGTTACAGGTAAAATTTGAGATAATTTTCTGCTCCACCAGCTTCGAAATGCATTTGTTGGTATAAGTTGAAGTGAATACAATTCTTTTTCTAATGATCTGCATATTGTATGATATTATTACTCTGCAATTAGCTTGAGCTCCTTGCAGCAGATTTTAAACCCTGCATTTTAAAGGGCAAAATGACAGAATCTCTTGTAGTTTTTTCAATATTTTTTCCTTCCAAACTGGATTTGCCAAAATGCTGCTGTCTAGCAATCAACGGCAGATTTCTTGAAATTGCTTAAATGACTTATTCAGGTTCGAATTCGAGAATTTTTAAAGAAATTCAATTTTTTGTATTACTTATACCAACTCATATTTCCCTAGTTTTATCAGCATCCTGAAAAATGTGCAACACATTTACTTTTTAACAACGGACGGTATCCCATAAATTTGACCAGTTATATTTATGCCAGTATAAACTAAATCATATCTAAGAAATAAATCGAATTATGTAGAAATTGTCTGGAAAGAACTATCGCCAACATTTCTTTAATAGGACATATCATGTCACATTAGTCTTGACCATATTCGATTTTTCCATCTGAATGGTTGCCATTCGATCATGATTTAAGCACATGGCTGTTGCCTAAGTTCTCATGTGAACTTCCCATCTCAATTCTTTATTTATTTTGATAGGCAGATATCGATTTAAGGATTTGAACCCTGATCGTCCTCTGGTGTACAACCTTAAACCCGCAATCTGCTCTTTACCACTCGAGTTTTTAGGCCTTATAAAGACAAGTCAAGGCTCTTTAACACTGTGAAAGCAGCTAACCCACCAGAAAGTCCTTGAATATCTGTTGGATTATATCAGTCTCGAAAAACATCAAGTGTCCAGCACCAGCAACCTCATGATAGCGGATCCAAGGAAGCTTCTCCGACAGATACCGGGTCATTTCTTTCTGAATGATCCTGTCTTCTAGGCCTTGCCAAATGTGGACCGATCCCTCGTTACCAGGGAACGGATTGGTTAGGTCCAGCGGGTCGAATTCCCATTTCCCGTAGGCAGCTAATATGTCCCTGTACAAGGACTCGTGAATGCCTTGATGTTGAATCTTTTCCTGCATTATGTCGCGGAAATTACTGCTAGAATTACCAGACATGAAGATGGTTTCACTGCATGCTATGGATTAGCAACTTTGTTTTGAAGAAATCCGTCTCGTTGTACAAGAATAGAATGGAAGAATTGATTGTTAAAGTACCTCTCCGGGAGTTACCAACGTCGAGAGTATCTTCCTGTCCGGGGGACACCAAACTGCCATACTCCCTGTCAGAAAGCTCAAAGAGGTAAACCATTTTTGGGTCATCCACCAGTAGAACAACCAAGGTGCATAATGTGCAACGCGGAATGTCCTCTGGTCGGATGCAGGAAGCTTCCGCAAGCACGTCTTCGATATATCAGCTGGAACACGAGGCCACCAGTAGTGAATAAATGGACCGATCAAGCCAGCGCCAGAGAGCCTGCAGAAAATGCAACGGATGAGCTTGTCTGGATATCATGGGAGGGAAGACTTAGCCGGCTCACAGAGTTGAAGGGTCGTGCCTATGCGGTATGTACTTGAGGCAGCCATATATAGGATATGCTCCCATGGAGAGTCCAATTACATAAAACTTAGGTCCAAGCTGCAATTTATCTGCCAGTTCTTGAATGTCGTACGCTTCAGTTTTAACCGTTCGAGATGCATATGGATCACTCTCTCCATAACCCGATCTGTCGAAAAAGAGGAAATATATCCTCAACTCTTTCACAAGTTCCTGATAATCAAAAGCACACTATGAGCTAACTGTTCCATGTCGACCTCTCAAATGGAAATTGCATAGAAGAATGGAAGATTAGCTAACTGCTAATAGTTCACAGAAGTACAGCCGGTCTCTGTTGTTAGGAAAACCATTAGTTCGCCATTTAACCCGAGTGGCATTATAACTCGTTTACCTCAGGAATAGGTAAGTGCAGATCCTTTGAACTGTTAAAACCATGAACCACAATCACTTTGTACTTGGCTTCCTCTTTCGGAACTCCCTTCTCTTGGTAAGCTAGGTGTCGGCCATCACTGAGCTTGACCCGGGGAGAAGTCACCGGAGGACCATTCGGTGACCCGCATACATTTGGAGGAGGAGGCCTCAGTGCAAGATAAGTCAACCCGAGAAGGCCTGCTGCAAATGCCACCAATATTGACAGAAACATTGCTGCAAATAGAAAGGACAGCCATTACGAAGGTTTTTCATATTCTGAACTAGAGCTAGACAATGCCAAAATGTCAATTACTGATAGGACTTTCTTGTGGCAGGAAACATGTCATAACTTCCAAGAAAGGTGAGAGAACAGGACCAAAACAAGAGGTCTTGAGGCTAGTGGTTCACTGAACAAATTTAGAAGAGCAGGAGCTATAAGTCCATGAAGCAACTAGGTAGTTAATGTCAGATAGTACCGTGTAGCGACAATCACTTAAAATATTATAATGGGATTACAGATAGCATGATGACGGATATTGCAATCTTAAATAAGGTGTAGAAAAACTTAAATACTCAAAAACAGAAAACCAAACAAATATAAAGAAATAGTAATACTTAATAGTTATAATCTAAAAACAATCCCAAGTTAAGCCATCTTCTCATCAAAATGACTACAAGTTCTAAGAGATTCAATTAATATCTCAACAAAATGACAAATTGAAAATCATGTTTCTACCTCATTTTCACTTTGTAGTTCAACCAATTTAAGATTATCTTCTGGAGGGAAGTCCTAGCGAGAGAAGGGAAGAGAGGATAGGCGAAGAATGGAAACTAGAGAGAGAAAAAAAGTGAGGGGAGAAAGGAGATTGAGCCCGTAAAAAATTAGATTATGTGCAATAATTGGAGGCATTGTCGTGCTATAATTGTGCCATGTTAGTTATTATAGATCCACATATTCTTACGTATTTATTTATGGCATCAATTGTTATCCCATGGATGAAGACCCTCATTGTCGCAATATATTTCTACATTGTCGACAGCCCAAATTTACTAGCCATTTGTTTATTTGCGAAAAATTTGGACCAGCGAGACTCAGCACCTTCACTATTTGAAGGAACAAACGGTCTCCTTATGCAAAACATGTACCAGAACATATCATCATCATATGTTGGTATGTCGATAAAATAGTCTTTTACTAAGTATGCATCACCAACTTCACTCTCTCTATCAATAGCATACATTTAACGTGGAGTAGAGTGCTCTTACTCAGTGCAATTGTCGTACTTGTTCTTGAAAATAGGCTAATAAAATCTTAAAACTTTGAAACAACTAGAACCATAAAACCATAAAGTTAATCGAAAAATTATTAGAACTAGAATCAAAATTAGATTCATAACTTTAGAAAACTAGAATAAAGAGGATTACAGAAAAATGAGAGGAATGACTGCGAATGAATGAGAAAAAAAAATAAGAATGACATTTATTTATAAAATTTTGAAACAACTCTTGACCACATAAATTTTTTGTGAACCACAATAATCTAATTATTAGATATAAAGAATTTGATAAAATTATTAGAAACAATTAAAAAAATTTGTCCCAACATAATAGTACAAATAAATTTAAATTATTTCGGAAAAAATATTTTTTTTTTGAAAAATATGTGACAAAATTTACCATGCAAACGAGGATGCCAATTAGGTGTGGAAGCTGGACATGCCTCTCTAACATGTAGTGGTAATGTGGGTGCTAGGCCACCAGCGTACCTCCTACTAATGAGGAGTGACTACCTTAGTAGGGAACGTGACAACTCCAAGTAGTCTTGGAATTTTATTTTTGTGTTATTTACTTAGTTGAAAAATGACTTTGCTACCTTCAATAAGTAAAAGAAAGAAGAATAAAAGTAGGTGCAGTTAAAGAATTTAACCAATAACTCTCAATAGCGATTCCTATGACTTATTTCAACCGTTATTTACATGCCATAGTGGTCGCTAGGACTGTGACTGTCAATGACGCGTAACAGGGATATAGCGCAGCGAACTAAACACCATTTTTGCTAAAGTGCGTTATTGACTACTTAGTGAAACAACCAATAAAAATTGGTTCAAATGGTAAATGCTAAAATTCACTTAAGTATATCTTAATTCAAATTTACGAATATAAAAAACAAGTGGAGATTAACATCGTAAATAAAAAATCTGACATTAATCCACAATGAATATCAAACATCCGCCAAAAAAGTCCATGAAGATAAATACGAAAAACAAAAGCCCAAGATTACTACTGGTTCACTGAACCAATAGAGAAGATTGGGAGCTCGAACTCCATGAAGATTAAATACTTCTGTCCCCAAACAACAAATTCACCAATACTAACAAGCAACACCTACGCTCGAAAGGGTAAAAGACACAAAATTTTAAGCCACACAAAGCATAAAATGTAAGCAAAGCATACGACAGATGAACACGATATTCGTCACCTTTTAAAATTCTCATACGATTTTGAACTTCAATTAATCATCACAACCAAAATTGGACACTTAACAAAGCACAGGAGACCAGCCAACTTAACTCAAAACAGAACCATAACCCACCTCGCGGAAATTAAAATGGAACAAACCAGTACAAAAATAAGCCAAAAAAGAGACTCACCGAGAGGGAGAGAAGAAGAGTGAGATACTCCACTGTGAGAGGAATAAGATTTGGCCAAAGAATGGATCGTGGATTTCCAAATTCCAAGGCCAAATCCGCCGTTTGACTTCTTGGTCTTAAGACGAGCATTTAAATATTTTTTTTTGGTTAAAAGACGAGCATTTATTTAGTTCACTTTTTTGGGTAAGAAAATTGGGTAACTTTTTTTAATGCAATATTTTATTATGGTTTATTTTTATGTCTTTATTTATATTCTGTTGTTGGCATTTTCCTAATTTTATAATTATTTTATTACCAAACAGTACTTAAATTGACCAGAGAACAAATTATTTTGTTTAGTTAATTATTGAATTTTTTTTTGAGTGAAGTTAATTATTGAATTTTAATTACTGAGAATTCTTAAATATATACATTTTGAATAATTCATTTATTCTAGGATAAATTACATCTGACCCCTTTGATTTTGTGTATTTAATGCTGCTACTCGTGTCATTCGCAAATCGATTAAAAAAACCTCTCAGTTTAGAAAATTTATACCATTCAGTCCCTCATGCCGGAATTGGCATATTTCTCCAGCGAGAAGGCACGAGAAATGAAACATATACTCCTGGCCTAAAAAGTTCTATCTCTTTCCTCTTCTTCCTCCTCCTCCTCCTCCTCCATCCTCTTCCTCCACTTTCCTCTTCCTCCTCCACCTCATTCTCTTCCTCCCTCCTCCTCCACCTCCTTCTCTTCAGTTGCTGACAGCGGATTACATTGCTGACATCACCTACGGGGAAGAGATCATCGACCATAAGCTCCTCCAGTGTCAACGCATCGTCAACGGTACCGTCCAAGTGCATCCAAAACACATCCAGATAATCAATCAAGGAGGCTTAAAAATTCTTGATTGGCCACTACTCCTAAGTGCATCACGGATGTCCAGTCCTTAAGAGGCTGAGGCACCTCACCCGTCCAAGTGCGACCAACAAATTGTCAGCCATCATTAGCCACTAGATTGAACCAGGCGAAGGAGGGTGGATGACCGCAGGTGTTTTGATTGGAGCCTTTATAACCAATTTACGAACCGGGGCTCTCTGAGAGCACCTGCTTTGCTCGTCAATTTCCTAATCCAAGAAATTTACCTTATTACGGTCTGCTGAACCTCACTATTACGACCCTCGCTAAATTTGTATTGGTCGTGACCATTTGGTCCGACCTTTGGTTATTTTGTTTCGACCGGTGTTAGCACCGTTGTGTTGATTTCGTCGACCTTTGGGAGAATATAAATAATATTTTCGTGTGAGCTTCAATTTGAATGATTCCAAGTTGAAAAGATCTGTAACACATTGGTCTACAACTTTTGTGATTCGGGTTTTGTGATTCAAGCCTTGTGTTTTGGAGTTTTGAGTGAGTTTTGGGAGGGTTGTGATTGATAGGCTTAGTTCGTCGACGTTTGGTAGAAAAATCATAACTCTCTCATACGAACTCCGAATCAAACGATTCCAAAACGAGTAGATCCGTAAGACTTAGATCTATAATTGTGATTTTTTCCAGACCTGGCGATCGCAAGAATTTTTGGCGGCCGCCAGAAACTTACAGGGAAAAAAACATGACGGGCGCCAACGTTCTTTGCGGCCGCCAACAAATTACAGCCCTGCACACTTTTCTTAGA
>SOPF01022618.1:0-32461 GCA_012979155.1 Hypericum perforatum
AAACCCTAAACCCTAAACCCTAAACCCTAAACCCTAAACCCTAAACCCTAAACCCTAAACCCTAAACCCTAAAAACCCTAAACCCTAAACCCTAAACCCTAAACCCTAAACCCTAAACCCTAAACCCTAAACCCTAAACCCTAATGTTACAATATCCTCAAGATTAATTCAAGAACACAAATTAAAGACTAACAACTAATATCTTTTTGCTTGGAGAGTTCTTAACTAAAACTAGATCTTCTTCTTCTTCCCCTCTCCAAGTGAGTTCTCATGCAGCTTCCTGTGGAGATTAAGAGAGGTAGGGAGACAATTTTTAGCTGCTCTCCATATGAAATTCTTTACTCTAGGATGAACTTTTAACTGCCAAATTTGTCTCCAAATGCCGGGGTCAAACGGAGGGGCACTAGAGCTCGCGGGAGGGGACCGGATGATTATTTGGCTGCGTTGATTGAGGATAAAATACCCTTTTCTAACAGAGTAGGACCCGGAAGACTGATGTTTCCAAATCAGTTTATCAGGCGTACTAGAATTACCAAGGTGGATTCTAGAAATTACGATGGAATCCTGTTCAGAGAACAGGTTTTGTAAAACCTCCAGGTTCCAGGTATGAGAAACTGCAGAGATCAGATCGCAAACATAATCGGTAGTGGCATGAGCAGGTTTAAGAGAAGTGATGAGACCGTCCGAGTAGGACGAGATCCATGGATTAGACCAGATATTGGTATTAAAACCATTTCTGATACGCGAAAGCAAATCAGGGGCGAGGGCATTACGACCTTCAAGGATGCTAGACCACATCCAAGAAGGTCTCCCACCTTTAGTAGCATTTAAAAAATTAGATTGAGGGAAGTATAAGCCTTTGAGGATGTAGAAACAGAGGGAGGAGGGATTGGAGAGAAATTTCCAGGCTTGCTTGGCAAGCAAAGCAATATTGAAATCACGGAAATTCTTAAAACCCAAGCCACCACTGGCTTTAGAGGTGGATAAATGATGCCAACTAATCCAATGAGTTTTTCAAGTATTTGAGTCTCCTGACCACCAAAACTTGGCTATGATGCTATTCAATTTTGCACAGAAGGAAGCGAGGAACAGTAAGCAGTACATGGCATAGGTGGGGATGGAGGATAAAACGGCCTTTATCATAGTCTCACAGCCAGCCAAGGAAAGAAGTTTCCGTTACCAGCCTTGGGCCTTGCTATTCACACGATCAAGAATGAATTTTAGGGAATCAGCTTTGGAGTGGCCCCAGAAAGAGGGGAGGCCCAAATATTTATCATTGGAATCCATAGGCTTCATGCCAAGGATGTTACAGATTGAGGACTTCTGGTCCTCCGATTCCCACTTAGAAAAGCAGATACTTGATTTGTGGAAGTTAATCTCTTGGCCCGAAACACTAGAGAACAAGGATAAAAGGGCTTTGAAATTAGAAGCTTCCTGGTGAGTAGACTTACCAAAGAGGAGAGTATCGTTGGTGAAGAGAATATGGGTTATGGAGGGATAATGTCTATTGAAAGGGAAACTCTGGATGAGGTTAGAGTTTTGAGAATGGCAGACAAAATGGGCCAGTGCATTCGATACAAATAGGAAAAGAAAAGGGAAAAGAGGATCCCCTTGTCTAATTCCACGAGAAGAGTGAAATAACTTGAGAGGTTGCCCGTTAAAGAGGATGCCATAAGAGGTAGTGCGAATACAGCTCATGATACGAGAGACCCAGATAATAAGGAAACTAAGCTTCAACATGACAAGTTCAAGGAAAGAACAATCCACCATATCGTAGGTTTTACGGAGGTCCAGTTTAATGGCCATGGACAAATTACTCTTACGAGGGTTAGTCTTGAGGCAATAGAAGGCTTCATGAGCGATAATGATGTTATCTTGGATAGACTGGTTGCTAACAAAAGCACCCTGACTATCCAAGATGAGATGTTCCATGAGCGGTTTAAGCCTACTAGTAAGAAACTTTGAATACACCTTATAAACAAAATTGCAGAGGCTTATAGGACGAAAGTCATGAATCCCGTTCGGATTAAGCGATTTAGGGATCAAGGTGATAAAAGTCTTATTAATCTCATCAGAAACGTGTTCGGACATGAATATAATGCGGACAAGAGAAATAAGATCTTTCGAGACAATGTCCCAGTAGGTTTGGAAAAACATGCCCGGATAACCATCAGGTCCCGGCGCACTGGACCCCCCCAATTCGAAAGTGGCAAGCTTAATTTCATCATTTGTCAAGTTCTTCAGGAGGCTAGAAGCCATAGCTTCAGTGACCAAAGAGGGAATGCATTGGAGAATGGAAGATGGGTCGGAGGTAACCTGAGCAGTATACATCTGTTGGAAATGGTCAAAAACAAAGTTTTTGATGGAAGAATCATCATCAACCCAAGTGCCATGCGAGTCCAGAAGACAAGTGATCTGGTTAAAGTGTCTTCTTTGAGTAGCTGAAGAAATTAAAATCACATCCACATTGCCTGCTCCCACCTCATTACACCAAATCAATCTTTCTTCTCATCTATCATACTGTAACAATAACATTGACATTGAGACCCACAAATAAAACTCAATTTACATATTTCACGCTATCCAACCTTCAAAAATGATATCTTTGTTTTGATCAAACAATAATGGTTAAGATAACTTAACATCATACAAGGGAATTATAGCGACACAAACAACCACCAATTTTTTATTATAAGTACAATTAGTGTTTTTTAAGTATCCAAGACAGCAAGGATGCGTTCAAAAGAGGAGCCATCACATCAAACGCAGTAAGTTTGGATTTCCAAATGACGAAGAATAGTTTTCATTATTTATAATAATGTTATGGCCTTGCATTTAAATTTTACCAGTAACATGTGAAGTTGCTTCTATTTTATGGTTCATAAATTGATTATTTTGACATCAGTAGATGATCTGTTTGTGGTTAAGACATGTTTGTGGTTAATTAAAATTATCTACAGTTGTGGGCATATTTCCGTTATAGTAATTCATGTCAATTCATATTTCTTTATTCAGCTCTTTTTGCACATCAATTAATTGTCATATTTCCTCTACTGTACTTCCACATTAATTTCACTTCAAATCTTTCTTCAACCAACGTTAAAGTTTTGGTTTTAGGAGGGAGGAGGACATCCATTGGATGAGGGAGGCTAGGGTGAGGGCCGATATCGCCACTTTCGCCGGTGGGAGATCGTCCACTTTATTGACCGTAGAATTGGATATCGTTCTTGTTTTGTGTCTCTCTATTGTCTTCTGAGTTTCCTCCATTAAAATCTCCCCATCTTGAAATTAACGGGGGAGATCATCCGTTTTCTATTATCTTCAACCATTAATTTAATTTGGAGATCGATTGCGTACGGAATTAATATTTTATGAATTACATAGAATAATTTTTCTTAAAAAAAATAGAAAAATCATAAGACCCAAATAAAAAAAAATTACCAAACAGGCCGGTAAGAATTTTCAATATTGCAAATATAAAAAATTATGAAAATACATATATGGGTTTTTTAATATCAAAAAATCATGAGACTATGATGAAAAAAAATTATTTGGATTCATATTATATGAAAGAAATGTCGATATAACAAAGTAAAAAAATAAAAAATACACATGTTAGTATTGCATAAAAAATGTCAATATCACACAAAGAAAATGCTAGCGGTCTGCCGTAAAAAAATATAAATGTTGGTTCAGCATGAAGAAAATGTCATCCCGATCCATCCAAATTTTGTACCTCACTTATTCAATCCAAACTCAATCCGTTTTTCCTCTAATTTGAGTAAAAAAATTCGAGTTTTGTAATTAAGAACATTAGAATTTGAATAATTTTAAAATGTATTATTATAAAATATTTCTTATTTTTTAAAGATACACATAAACGACATGAATATTAAAGTAATTAACAAAAATCACCAAGTTCGATATAGCCTCTCCTGATTCCATTCTCTTTGATTTTTTAGGTTTCAGTAAGGAACTTGATCGACTCCAGATAATTTCCATAATAAAACTTAGTACCAAATTTTCGAAAACAAACCCAAATCTTAAACCACAAGCCCCTAAGCCCAAATTCCCCATATAACTTTGAACACTTTCTTTTTCACATTATGAAATATAACAACGTTTGCATCACACGATCAAAAAAGAGAATTTACATTAATGTTAAAGTCTTGCATTTAAAATTTTCAAATAATATGTGAATGTTGTTCAATTGGCAGCCAGATTACAGCTAGCAATCTCTCATGCCAAAGGAACACAACAAAACCCTGATAAGTATATATTCTCTTTAATTATTCATAATCTTTAATTAATGAATAAGAAGTTGCACGAGGTGAATATGGCTAAAAATTATAATTATTCAAATATGAAAATTATATTTAAATTCACTTTCTTTTGTTGAGTGTTAGAAATATCCATTGGTTTTAACCATGAAACTATTAGCCGGTTATTCGAGGGATTTAAATCATGGTTGGATATGTTAACTCCCCCTACGCCAATCAAATCTATCAATGGAGCTAGCTGCAGGGGCACGATCTCCAAAGAATATAAAAAATATCTAATTCCACTATGAAACCTTCACCTAACCATGCAAGCCACGGAAGGAACAAAGGTTTGTAAAGCCGAAAATAAATATCTCAAGAGCCACGACCCATGCCAGATGGTAAGCCCAAGCTCTAAATAAAAGAAGGGCCCCAAACATTGGGGGCCAGTGACAGTGGTCAAAATAACAGGGTATGATTTTGTTGGGTGTGATGACAAGTGGCTGGACTTTTACGTTGAAGTTTTTTTTAGAATCCTAATCTATTATATTTAATAGTCAGGATTTTAACCCATGACTTTTACGTTGAAGTTGTTTAGATGGAATACACTGAAGTTATTATAGCTTTCAGTTTGTTCCGTTTAAGAAGCATAGTGCCTAGTGGCATTTTTGGTATAACAATTTTGGAAAAATATACTAAATTTGTGATTGCAATAATTGTATTGAAAATTCAGGTGGCTCAGTGCGCGGCTAAACCAACCCACGCAATTGGGGGTTTTGTAAAGATTGAGATAATAAAGTGTTGTGTTTCATCATGAAGGTTACAATTAGAATATATACACAGCTAATTGACCTAGAGACTTAATTACACAATCAATCCAGAAAAGAAAAGAACAAATTGGCTATACAACGAATCTAATTGAGCCTAATTTGTACAAGATACGATCAATTGGGGAAGGAAGTAGCCGTTGGTGAAGATTCTCTTGATCGATTGAGAGAATTATAGCTCAATTAATAGAGATTCGGAGCTGGATAGGATTGGGGTTTCCAATTGCAGTTTGTGTCTTCAATATGTCGATGTAATCGGCGATTGGGCTACAATTGTACTTCAATTGGACTTCAATTAGGTGAAGTACAGAAATAGCTAGAAATTGAGGACGAGGAGGGATACTACAGACACAACGTGGATTTTATTTCATAATAAATTTAAATGAAAAAATAGATGCGAAATACAACTTTATTTATAAAAAAGAACGAAAAATAGATATTTAAAAACAAGAGAGAGAAAAACCCCTCGCTGGGATCAGGAATGGAGTGTCGCAGAATTGGATTGAATCAAATGGGAATATTTGATATGAATTAAGCTATTATTTAGTAGGGCAACATCAATTATGACTAAAACAAGGAATATAAAAACTTGGAAGAAAAGAAGAAGAAGAAAGGCTGTCCGCAGCAGCGTGATGTTTGTTTGGGCCTCCGAAAGTTGAGCCCATTGGCTTGCGCGACGGAGTGGGCCCACCCAAAGGATTGAAAAACGAGCAACAAAAGCTAAAAAAGGAAAGCCCCACCACCACCACCCAGACTCAACCACTCAACTCAATCACTCAACTCAATTATTGACTTTGTTCGGCTCCATTTCCCCAACTTGTACTAGTAGCTACTACTAGGCAGTCGCAGCACAGAACTAGCCTGCGCTTGGCTGGCTCGGCTAATAGACTGCTTCCTCTACAGTCTACACAGCTTTTAATTTACAGAAATGGAATTATGACAAGTGATTAAATTTCATTATACAAGTCTTAAATAGATAAAATATATTATTGACAGAATAATTAATCCAATGACTTCAAATATCATAGCTAATAAACCGCAAAAAAAATATGATTTTTTCTTAGAAAGATGATGTAAAATATATATTGATATACACAAATTACAATTTGAGAAAAATAGGATAATAATGTTATTGGCTTTTCTTAGAGAAGTAGCGCACAAAACTATCCAATGCATGATGCATCCATTTAAAATTATCCAATGCATGGTAATTTAATGAAGTTCTAAAAAAAGCAATTTAATGAAGCAATTTCTGCAGCCGAGCCACTGCATTCTCGCCAATAACTAGTAAATATACATCGTTTACCCTTTCCCTCCTCCTAGCCCCTGGGTTCTGGTTCAGGGTGGCTTCTATTTGTTCTCTCTACTCCTAATCAAGGTTTTAAAAAATGCAGTTCGACCAATTAGAATGCGAATCGTGACCTAGAACATTCCGGGTTTGACCAGAAAAATGGTAACTTTGCGAGTCACCCAATTTTTGATTGAACCGGGCAATTTTCCCAGAAAATCGAGATGGACTGGGCGGTTCGACCAGAAATTTGATATTTAATATATTTTTTTTAAAATTTGTAGATTATTTTTCCTATATATCTATCTATATTTGAAAAAATTATATTAAAATATGAAAGAAAAATAATTCTGGTCTGAACGATGATTGGGTCAATCAGACTAGTTGACCCGGGGTTAGACCCAAATCTGGGTCGACATCTGGATCGTTTTTTAAAACCATGCTCCTAATTCGGTATATTTATATTATTTCACAAGATACCAATTTGTTCTCTGCAATACTTTATTTAATTCACTTTGACATGATTTTTAATTATGAATGTGTGATTCTTTATTTCATTCGGCAAGATTTAAATTGTTTGGCCAAATAGATAAAGTAAATTTAAATTCAAGTGAATCTAATTCAATACTAACCTACCATATTTTTCACATTGAATATGCACGAAGTGAATATGGCTAAAAAAATTATAATTAGTCAATATGCAAATTATTTTAAATTCAAGTGAATCAAATTCATATCGAATTTGATTCCAATCGTTTGCATGGAAAAACTAAAAAATAATAACCTGTTGTGTTTTTATTCAATTATTGATATAAATTCTTATGTTCGATATACACTATTGTAATCGTGAGGAAATGAATGTCTATCGCAGAATCAAATTCAAACTACGAGGAAATTTAAGTTCTAGAGGGCCACAACGATTTGGAGGGCCACGACGAAGACGACACCGTCGCTCTGGAGGCGAAATGGGTGGTGGTTCTGGCGGGTACACGTGTCCTCTTTTACCCAACCCTACTCTAATCTTCTTGATAGCGTCAGTGTGGGATGCCTCCGACAAGCTTAAGGAACCAGCCGAGCTCTGTGCCAGCTACCACGGCGGGGATTTACTACTCAGCGAGATGAGGGTGAAGGGTGACGATGCAATTAGGGTTGGTTGGTTGACTCTGCGCACGAAGTAGATGAACTTTGTTTTCTTCATTAGGAGGTTCAATGTTCATAGGTTTGAAGTTCAGAGTTTATAACTCCGTGCACAATCATAGGTTCAAGTTTGAAATTTTTAGATTTAGTTTCTGAAATTTTAAGTTTTTGGGTTGGGGAAGAAGGAGAAGAAGATGATTATTTTATTTATTTTATTGTTTAAGAATATTTTGATCAATTTCACGAGAAAAAAAAAATGATTGATAATGACAGCCTATATATCAAACTAATATTTCATTATACAGTAAGAACCTTATACCAAATTTTAATAAAACAAGGATCTTATCACAAATACGACAAGAAACTAGGGACTCAAATATAATTTGTCCATCTTTTTATTTTTTGTCACGTAAAATGACAAAAAACACTTACACAAAAAATAAAACAAAAATCTCTATCTTCAAACATTTGGAAAATCACCGTTTTCAACCTCTAACTCCATAAGAAAAAACAAACACAAAAGAGAAAGATATTTCTTCGGCACCGAGAAGGTGGCCACCGAAGATAGCACAAAATCTGCAGATTCACAAATAGATATGCCATAGAATTATGAAATTTGCATAGATTTACAAATTAATACATAGGTTATTAGCTTATCATCCTCATTGACACATACTATGACGATGAACCTAACCCTTGAGAATCCACAAAAGAGGCATCATCAGCCAGTCCATCGTCGTCGGGGAAATGGCCGACATCGAGGGGGCGAGGTCGATAGTCTACTTCCACTGACATCATGCTATGTTATCGATAGAACTCCTCGACTTCAGGTGATCCATCTGAATGGCCCACTTCTTCATTTATTAACTTATTATCCAGAGAGAAAATTGTGAAATTTAAAAAAATAAGGAAAATTAGAAAAATTAAGAATTGGCCGATGGGGAAAGAGAGGAAAAATTAATTCTTGTTGCCTCCCTTCTTTATGTCTAGTTGTTGTGTTTACGTGGATTGCATTTTTTTTGGTGGAAGATGAAAAAGTTGGAGAGAGGTTAAAGATAAACTTTGCTAAGAAGTTGTTAATGTTGACTTGGTTGGTTCCTATTATATTTTTGGGTTTATGGAGTTAGAGGTTGAAATGGATGGTTTTCAAATGTTAAAATTGAGATTCATGCTTTATTTTTTATATTGATATTATTGTAATATTATGTGACAAAAAATAAAAAAAAATTAATGATTTCAACCATAGACGTGAGACTAATATTTATTTGAAAAACAAGAACTTCATGATTATTTTTAAATATATAGAGACTTTAGAGGTGATTTTGATAAAGACCAAGATGTTCATGTTAATTAACCTTCATTCTATTGTTTTCTTTCACCCAATCATCTTAATTTTACATCTTACATCGTGGCAAATAAATTAACAATCCCTAAGAATGTATAACTTTACAAATGGATAAACTATGAGAAAAAAATATATAGGAGGAAAAATGTACATCCTCTCTTTTATGCAATAACTTCTATAAAATAATTTTATTCTGAACTTGATTTTAGATAGTTTTGCTGTAATAACAAAATATAGTCTTATCCACTTTCTGACAATTAACTGCCAAGAACTGATTGTAATAGATGTGTCATGCAGTTCTGGGTTAATCTTGGCTTGAATTTGGTGTTCGAAGACTTCCACTTCATTTATTTTCCCTTCCTCCCCTTATTTTTTTTAGATCATGTGTTTGATGAGAATTGTTCGAACTCAATGATTTATTAGGTGACCAAGGACATAATTCACTTGGTCATTGAAGGTTTTAATAGTCAGTTTCATATTTTTTTCATCTGATCATTTTTTTTTATATTTGTCAATGACAATGAATAGACGATTACTTGTCGTCGCAAGAACTATTTTTGTCCACAAACACACTAGCAATGGAAAGACTTTTACCATGAATGGTTCAAATACAGACTCTGGGATTATCCATGGGGCAGTTAGGACTATGTTTAACAAGATTGATGTTTTATTAGTCTTGCTTGCTTTGTTTTGACCTTCTTATGTCTCTGTTGCATAATGTAAAGGAGTTTCTGATTCCAGTATCCTAAACTCTCAGCAAAAACAAAAGTATTTACCTTCTTTAATCTCTAGACCAGAACACCAACAAAAATAAACTTTTATTTCTAGACAAGAATACTAGTTTAAACAACACAAACTCAATTATACTAATAAAATTCAAGATCACCAACATAATTGAACTAATAAAAATCCAACAATACACATAAACCATAATCTCAATGTAAAGT
Source organism: Hypericum perforatum (assembly GCA_012979155.1). Taxonomy (NCBI): domain Eukaryota; kingdom Viridiplantae; phylum Streptophyta; class Magnoliopsida; order Malpighiales; family Hypericaceae; genus Hypericum; species Hypericum perforatum. The sequence goes on from SOPF01022618.1 coordinate 9,804, forward strand.
AATTATCCTTTTGAGATATATTGTACATTTTTTTTGTCCTTAAAATATGGTAAATTGATTTTTTTTCGTTTTACTTTTTTCTCAATAATTTTTCAAAATTGGTCTTAGCTTAAATTTTATACTTCTATTTTTCTATTTTCTATAAATAACTAATCAAAAAATTGCCAAAAGGCTAATAAAATTTAAGAACTTCATAATTCAAATCTGATAAATTCATGGTGTAAAAGTTTACCTAAAAAAAACTAATCAAAAACATTTTCCAATATAATCTATCATATTTAACATAAAAAACATCAAAATTGTTATAATGTGGGCCATTTAACATAAACAACACTAAAGTAAAATTAGAAGTCACAATAACAAATGTCTTAATTCAAACATATTTATTTCAAAAATGTTCGATGTATTGATAAAGTAATACATGGTTTGTGCTACCAAAATTATAGTGATGAATAAGGCTTACTTTATTAAACATTTAGCCCCGAAAGTTGCATGATCTCACCTTCAAGACTAAATTCAAAACAATCCTACTAATAACGAGAATTTGAATATAAACAAAATATTATTTGATTGTCTACATATTTATCTTTTAAAAATTCCACTCTAATATTTGGGCAAGAGAAAAAATGTACATCCTCTCTTTTATGCAATAACTTCTGTAAACTAATTTTATTCCGAATATGATTTTAGATAGTTTTGTTGTAATAACAAAACATAGTCCTATCCACTTTCTGACAACTAACTACCAAGAACTAATTGTAATTGATGTGTCATGCAGTTCTGGGTTGATCTTGGCTTGAATTTGGTGTTCGAAGACTTCCACTTAATTTATTTTCCCTTCCCCCCTTCATTTTTTTGTAGATCATGTGTTTGATGAGAATTGTTCGAACTCAACGATTTATGAGGTGACAAAGGACATAATTTACTCGATCGTTGAAGGTTTTAATAGCCAGTTTCATTTTTTTCATCTGATCATTTTTTTTATATTTGTCAATGACAATGAATAGATGATTACTTGTCATTGTAGGAACTATTTTTGTCCACAGACAGACTAGCAGTGGGAAGACTTTTACGAGGAATGGTTCAAATACAGACCATGGGATTATCTATGGGGCGGTTAGGGCTGTGTTTAACAAGATTGATGTTTTATTAGTCTTGCTTGCTTTGGTTTGATCCTCTTATTTCTTTGTTGCATAATGTTAATGAGTTTCTGATTCGAGTATCCTAGACTCTCAACAAAAACAAAAGTATTTACCTTCTTTAATCTCTAGACCAGAACATCCAACAAAAATAAACTTTTATTTCTAGACAAGAACACTAGTTTAAACAACACAAACTCAATTAAACTTATAAAATTCAAGATCGCCAACATAAATTGAACTAATAAAAATCCAACAATACACATAAACCATAATCTCAATGTAAAGTAATTATCCTTTTCAGATATATTGTACATTTTGTTTGTCCTTAAAATATGGTAATTTGAATTTTTTTCCGTTTTACTTTTTTCTCGATAATTTGCCGAAATTGGTCTCACCTTAAATTTTATACTTCTATTTTTCTATTTTCTATAAATAACTAATCAACAAAATTGCCAAAAGGCTAAAAAAAATTAAGAAGTTCATAATTCAAATCTGATAAAGTCATGGTGTAAAAGTTTACCTTAAAAAACTAATCAAGGACATTTTCCAATATAATCTATCTTATTAACATAAAAAAACTTCAAGTTTGTTATAATGTGGGCCATTTAACATAAACAACACTAAAGTAAAATTAGAAGTCACAATAACAAATGTCTTAATTCAAACATATTTATGTCAAAAATGTTTGATGTAATGATAAAGTAATACTTGGTTTATGCTACCAAAATTATAATGATGAATAAGGCTTACTTTATTAAACATTTAGCCCCGGAAGTTGCATGATCTCGCCTTCAAGACTAAATTCAAAATAATCCTACTAATAACAAGAACTTGAATATAAACAAAATATTATTTTGATTATCTACATATTTATCTTTTAAAAATTCCACTCTAATAATTTTGCAGGAGGAAAAATGTACATCCTCTCTTTTATGCATTAACTTCTGAAAAATAATTTTATTCCAAATATGATTTTAGATAGTTTTGCTGTAATAACAAAACATAGTCCTCTCCACTTTTTGACAATTAAATGCCAAGAATTGATTGTAACAGTTGTGTCATGCAGTTCTGGGTTGATCTTGGCTTGAATTTGGTGTTCGAAGACTTCCACTTCATTTATTTTCCCTTCCTCCCTTCATTTTTTTGTAGATCATGTGTCTGATAAGAATTGTTAGAACTCAATGATTTATGAGGTGACCAAGGACATAATTCACTCGGTCGTTGAAGGTTTTAATAGTCAGTTTCATATTTTTTTCATCTGATCACTTTTTTTTATATTTGTCAATGACAATGAATAGACGATTACTTGTCGTCGCAGAAACTATTTTTGTCTACAGACAGACTAGCAGCGGGAAGACTTTTACCATGAATGGTTTAGATACAGACCCTGAGATTATCCATAGGGCAGTTAGGGCTGCGTTTGACAAGATTAATATTTTATTAGTCTTGCTTGCTTTGGTTTGACCTTCACATGTCTTTGTTGCTTAATGTTAATGAGTTTCTGATTCGAGTTTCCTAAACTCTTAACAAAAACAAAGTATTTACCTTCTTTAATCTCTAGACAAGAACACCAACAAAAATAAACTTTTATTTCTTGACAAGAACACTAGTTTAAACAACACAAACTCAATTAAACTTATAAAATTCAAGATTACCAACATAATTGAACTAATAAAAATCCAACAATACACATAAACCATAATCTCAATGTAAAGTAACTATCCTTTTCAGATATATTGTACATTTTGTTTGTCCTTAAAATATGGTAAATTGAATTTTTTTGTTTTACTTTTTTCTCGATAATTTTCCAAAACTGGTCTCATCTTAAGTTTTATACTTCTATTTTTATATTTTCTATAAATAACTAATCAACAAAATTGCCATAAGGCTAATAAAATTTAGAAGTTCATAATTCAAATCTGATAAAGTCATGGTGTAAAAGTTTACTTTAAAAAAACTAATCAAGAACATTTTCCAATATAATCTATCATATTTAACATAAAAAACTTCAAGTTTGTTATAATATGGGCCATTTAACATAAACAACTCTAAAGTAAAATTAGAAGTCATAATAACAAATGTCTTAATTCAAACATATTTATGTCAAAAATGTTAGATGTCATGATAAAGTAATAGTTAGTTTATGCTACCAAAATTATAGTGACTTCATTCATACATACATAACATTGAGTCTCCAATCCAAATGTTCCATTCGCAACATACATACATAACATTAATCGCTTATCCCTATTCATGGGACAAGATTCATTTCGTCTTTTCCTTTGTAAATCACGTACATTTTTTCACATAATTCCATTTGCAATAAATTATTCCCTCTTGCTTTTGGATGGGTGTTGTTACCTCTTATTTGAAATTGACATGCAAATTCATCCGCCACTGGAACGTGAATTGTATATTTGGAATGCTTGAGATAATTGGCCATGGCAAGAAACGCCATAAAAGTTGCGGTGTCGGCAAGCTGTAAAAAAATAGCTACCCAGCCGAGCCGCTGGAGCAGCATGTAACCTACCAAAACCGCACAAATTTCAGCGGTTTTGTTTCAAAACCGCTAAAATTCAAAACCGCTGAAATTTGTACAGTTTTGTAATAAATTATATCGCAATTTTTTTTGCGATTTTGTGCCGACCCCACACAGAGAAAACATTTTCCAAAGACCCTATTTTTGTTATTTCTTTTAAAATGAACCCCCAAGAAAAATACCCACTGGATCTCTAAATTGAGAAATGCCATTATTTTTCTTCCCTTTTTTATATTTCAGTGAAGTGGATACTCTCATATTTTTCATCCTGGGGGAAGATGATTGATTCCCCATCTTCTTTCTCCAATATCATGAGAAACCACAATCCAAAATTTCACGAAAAACATATTTAAGCTTAAATTACAAAGTCCTCGCCACATTTGAAAATCGGAAAACAGTTAACTCCATCTTTGAAGGTACAATACGCCGCTAATAGTATTTGATAGCATATTTTTAGGAGCTTACACAACAGTTTAATAACATATGCTAGACTCTTTTTTACACTCACTTCTGAATAATCATTGTTTGTTGATTGTGGGAAGCGAAAACATACTACTACGCGTTCTGTGGAACCGAAACTGGAGGCGGTGCAATGCACTTTCCTCCAGCTCGCGTGTATTCGATGTTACTTCGTTTGGAGCTGTTGATGATGGCTCTACCGATGACACTGTGGCATTCAGGGCTGCCTGGAAAGCCGCTTGCGCCGTGGATTCTGGCATTGTTCTCACTGCACAACGTTATGTTTTCATGATCACACCAACCATCTTCAGCGGTCCATGCAAACCTGGCATTGTCTTTCAGGTGGACGGTTGCCTGCTGCCACTGGACGGACCAGATTCGTGGCCGAAAGCAGACGGCAAGAAGCAATGGCTTGTGTTCAACGGGCTGGATGACATGACCCTCACTGGAGAAGGCACAATCGAAGGCAATGGTGACCAGTGGTGGGATCTACCTTGTAAACCTCACAGGGTATCCATATTACTCTCCCTCTCTCTCTCTCATTCAGTCCCTCCCACCTTCTCCTGCACTTCTTAAAAAGATCTGAAATCTAAATCATGTAGCCCATTGCCATTTCAGGGCGATAATGAACACTCGTCCACTGGACCATGCGACAGCCGCCCTGCGGTGAGATTAACTCACATCGCACCAGTGTTCCCTCATTTATTTATTTGTTTACGAAGGAATCAGGAGGATGACTCGAGAGGATAAACCTCTGCTTTCCCACAGATGATTCGATTCTTCATGAGTTCCAATTTGGTTGAGCGGCTTGAGAATCCAAAACTGCCCCCCTAAGTTCCACCTTAAGTTTGATGGGTGCCGAGGCGTTCTAATTCAAAAGCTGTCTGTATCATCTCCCAAACTCAGCCCTAACACAGACAGAATCCACACAGAGAACAAACGCATTCTGTGGGAATTTATAACACAATCATCTCCAATGGTAATTCTTAAGGGAACAATTCCACTGACTTGGTGCATTCGACATCCGTTGTCAGTTCTAACTAGACAACTCAAACATGGTACGCAACAGGTGATGACTGCATATCGATAGGACCCGGATGCTCAAACGTGGGACATAACCATGGCATCAGGTACAGGTTTGCTCTTATTTCCTTCTCAATCGATTCTTTCTTTAATAATTTGATTTCTCATCTCATCCGTAGCATCGGAAGCCTTAGAGTACACAATTCCCAGGCATGTGTTTCAAACATAGCAGTACGAAACACGATGATCTGGGAGTCAGATAATGGAGTTCGTATAAGACATGGCAAGGGGGTACAGGGTCGGCATCTGCAATTTCGTTCGAGAACATCGAAATGGAAAATGTCAGGAACTACATGGTCATAGATCAACACTACCGCACGTCGAAAGCTTGCAGAAACGAGACCTCGGCTGTGTTTGTCACTGCTGTATCATACAGGAACATCAAGGTACGTACGACGTCTGAGACACGCCTATCTATTTCGCTTGCAGTAACTCCGTTCCTTGCACTAATAAACATGGAAGCAACCACTCCCCATACTACGAATATGACTTTCCAAGTCTCCATGAATCTCCGTGTATTATCTGCTTTTTCGGATAATATATTCACTGACGTTATGGCCAATTGCCCTTATTTTTACACCTCCAAGGAGTATAAAAAAAATAATATTATGATTCCTCCAACGAACGTGTTTTCAAATCTTGGAAAGTTTCCTCATTGACTTGTTCACACATTATGTTACTTAAGTGGTACGAGGTTGACAAGAAAAGTCTGTTTATATTGTTGATAATTATAACTATCGATTTCTAACCGGTCGGACTTCTACCGGTTAACAGGAATTATTTGTCTACGTCTTTTTGCGTGGGAGTTTCCAATAGGAAATCTTCTCTCGTAATCAAAAGATTATCACGCCGGTAGAATTTGAACGAGTTCTTAAGCACATATCCAAATATTTTGGATAATTGCCTACAGCCTCTTCGGGTTTGCGGAAATTAGCAATTCAGTTCCCTCTATTTTTTTATTTATTATTTAGCTCTTCTAGTTTGTGGAAAAGGTATTATTTAACCCTTATTGTCGGAATCGGCTCTTTTCTCTGGCAAAAATGGACCTAAAATTACTAAAATACCCTTTTGTTTTTAAAAACAATTTAAATTCCTTTTTAATGAAAAAAACCCTCCCCTAACCTCACCCTAGTCCAAACTGCCTCCTCCGATCAGAACTACGATGACGACTTCGAGTCCTGCCTCTCCCGGATCCGTGGCCGCAACCGATGGAGTTGATCCTCTTCATGGTGACAACAGAAGTCTCCTCTTTGCTGGAAGTTTGAGAATAACACCCAAACAACGAACCAACACAAGAACTAGTCACGCATCAAAAAGTTAAAAGCCACAATAAGCAAATAGTGAACTCCAAACCCAGCAAGTACCGAGAGGAGTTAGAACATAACAAGGAAATCCAAGGACGCTGGTAAGGTCTCCGCCTCGGAGGGGGACATCTGCGGAAATGGGGACAACAAAGCTCAGGTTAGGTCAAAATCAGAGGGGAACAGCGGCGGAAATGGGGACGACAAAACTAGGGTTAGGTCGGAATTGGAGGGGAACCCTAAGGACCTCACAGCGATTTGGGGGAGGGGAATATGTCAGGTTTGATTTTGGTTTTCCTCTTACGCACCAAGCACCTTGTCATGAACTCGTGAATTCTGTATTTTTTTCTGTGCCCATGATAAACATTACAATTCTGTCAAAATTGAACACTTGGATCCTGTTTTTTGTTGCTGCTATAATGTACTGAGATAAGATCATGATTCAGAGAAAAGGGGTTTGGTCCAGTTGGTGAAGGTCGTCTTTTGGGTTGGGGGGGGGGAATATGTCGAGTTTGATTTTGGTTTCGAGTTGGTGGAAGAAGAGGATTTTCAAATGGAGTTCTTCATGAGGGAGATGATGAAGATGCGGGAGATAGTATAGCTATTTTTTTTTTGAAAATAGTATTTTTGTAATCTCAGGTTCAATTTTGTCGGACAAATTGTCGGATTCCGGCGAGAGGAGTTAAAATATACACTTTCCACAAACTTGAAGGGTTGAATGATAATAAAAAAAAAAAATAGAGGGGTTGAAACACGAATTTCAACAAACCCGAGGGCCTGAGAGCAATTAACCCAAATATTTTTAAGGGTTAACGTACAATTTTAGTTTTTTTTAAAGATAAGTACAATCTTTTTAAGACAGACTAATGTATTCCTTGAATCTTCTTAATTTTTTTGAAGATGTTCGTTCTTTTTAATTTTGCCGAAGAAACGGTAAGATCATTAGTTACAAGCACCGAGTGTGGTCTCTGAAAAACAAACTCGAAGTACATTAATCAGGCAAGTTATGTACATACCCGGGCAGAGAGAATAAATTCACTCATAAGATCAACCTTGGAACCTGCTGCTAACACATGTAGCCCAATCACTAGTCCCTTTTGACAAGGCGGCCCCTTACACGTTGCAAGACACGAACAAATTCGTGGAATGATGTGAAGTCAAATGCAGGGTTGGCTCCTTTCAATGGTGGGGAGAATGAGTTTTGACATATGACCAAGTCAAACCCACCGAACTTGTCGATTAGCTTTTCAATTCTGTTGGTATTCAGCCTCTGAATGTCTTCGATTTGCTCCAACTGTCCACTTTGCCTGCTGTTCTGCCACCAACTCTTGAGGATCTTTCGCTTCACTTCACAGGTTTCTATGGAGACAACGGCATTCATGCGAATGCCAAGACGACTCAAGGCAACCACTGCCCCGCCAATTCCACTAAAAACTGACAACATAGTAATTCCTCCAGGGAAAATGGACTTCAAAACGGAGAGATGAAACCCCAAAGTATCTATCTGAAAAGAATCTCTAAGTAATTGAAGCCTCTCAGCCATGCTACACTCACAGGCTGTGTGATTCACTGGGTACCCAAGAATGAGCTCTAATTGTTCAGGCTCGATAGGGCCCAGCTTGCGTGGACCCACCCAAACAAGGTTGTATCTGCCACAGTAACTGAGAATGCGCTTCCTCTGCTCTGCCGAGATGGGACCACGAGATTCAATCAGAGTTCTCTCCAAACTCTGGCAGATCGCGGATAACCCAGTGATGTCGTAGCTAACATCAGTCAGGTGGTTCCTTGTATCCCAAGCCGGCCACCAATTTTTCGTATGCGGTAATGCCTCATATAAGGTAGTTGGTGACTTTGAAAGAATGTGAAATCTATTTTCCTTGGGAAGATTGTGAATATAACCTTCTTTCCTGCTCAATGCTGAGAAGAATTGTGTATCCGCGAATTCAGGCTCCAGCGAGTATAGGAACTCCGATGCTTTCTTCCAGAGGTCGAAGGATGGCTGAAGAACATCACCATAGAAAAAGTATGGTGGCTTGGCAATTACTCCATCAAGACTCCTGCATGTGCCAGAACTAAATCTCTTCCCATATGTGGGAATTTCTGCATTAACTTTTTCTTCAACCCATGAAGGTTCAGAAAAGGAGCTCGACTGATCTGCGCATTCGTGTTTTTGTTTCTTTCCTCCGTAGGTTTCCTCATCTGGAAAATGCCTTAACTGAGAAATTGAATCACTTTGTTTTGGCCTTTTTCCTTTATCAGTTTGGTTTGATCTCCTATGCACAGGCGCGAAAGGAGCATCTTGGCCTGGATTCTCGGACTTAACTTCCAAGTTCCCATACAACTGACCCACCCTGTCATTTTGCACCTGCAGATACAAGTCCTTCGATAAATGACAAAGGAGCGTGGGACCATAAGGAATAATGATAAACAAGAAAAGTCAATTCTCAGAGGGTAGAACAAAATTGAGACCTCACTGTGATCCTCTCAATGAGCTAAGTCAGAACAAAATCCCTACGATTCTTTCATGTAGAACCCCAGGATATGCAATAGCAAGTGCATAAACAAGAGCAGAGAGCTTAAATGGATAACTGTACAATTATTTGCCTAAACCTGCTTTTTTGGTACATGGTAGCATTCTCCACGTTGGATTGCACAGATTGCCTGAGCAAGTTCTTGGAATGACAAATCAGAACCTGAAAAGTTTTGATTGAAGAAGATGAACAACTAAGATTAATTTACGTGATAAACCCCAAGGACAACTACACATTAAATTGGAACAGACGGAGATATTCTAAGAGAAATGGACAAAAAAGCTTTGTCATGTTGACCCGCATAAAGCTAGCGATTCAATGAATCACAACTTGCAGACCTGAGTATGGTGAGCAATAAAAGAAGCATCTGATTTTGGGATAACATACCATGTGAAACACTCAATTAAAAATGGCAAACCATAATCTCTCAAAGTGAAAACTACAAACAAAGTCACAGATGAGCAAGAAAACAGAATGGGCAAACGAAAAAGGACTTTGTCAAACACCAGAGGAAAGTCCAAAATGTTCTAAGCCCATGAAGTAGAAACACCATACATAAACTTCCCAACAAACAAGAAAATTGTTACGCTGCTAAGACCGAAGCTAGTAGACACATGTTCAAAAAAGCTAGATTACAAAAACATGCCTCTATTAAGGGAGTGAAGATTGCTAAGCCAATTAAAAGAAAACAGGGTCACTCAAGAGTGAATATTACTTTAAGAAACATTATATCTCTGAATCTTTCCAGATACGGTGTAAGTACAATTATCACTCACCATACTTTTCAATCACAGATGAAATATCATTCTCGGAGAATCCCATTTTGAGCAAGGAGATAGTTTTCTCCATTGTGCTAAACAATGTTTCATTGGTGGCAACCTGCATATTATTAAAAAGGTTAGTGTCTTCCCAACTTATAGCAAAGTTATCGTATTTGCTCCTATTCTTCTGTTAAGACGAGAGGAGAAATAGCTTGATAGAATAAGGAATAACAACCCTCCAGAGTCACATGCCCAAAGAACGAAGCACGAGAAAGAGCAAGCACATAAATATGAACAGGACCAGTGTAAGGGTGTACATGTACAAACTAATTGCTTGGCATGATTCTGAAGTAAATTCTCATTCTAGGCAATTCCCTAGCACTGGAGGGTACTCAAACAGCTCACATCTTCCTGCACATCTATCTCCACCATAACATCCCTTTTATATTCTAAACAGCATTAACGGCCATATCAAATGAAGCAAAAACATAAATCAATTTCCCGCTCATAGGTTAATCAGTCCTCTATCACCAAACCATTATTGATACGAAATTGAGAAAAAAATAGAGAACCTCCTCATAATGAGGTACTCAGTCCATGAGAAACTTGCCTTCAAAATAGGTTCTCTTTTTCGGACAGTTAGGAAAGAACAAAACATACTAACCTTGTCACTCCCCACCTCAGTAACATGCCAATTATCTGAATTCTGAGCAGCAATGATGAAATCAACCATCTCTTCAAAAGGAGCATCCTCCCCTAACGCATCAGAGACATGACGTATAAGAGAACTTAGTAATCCACAGGTAACAATTGGTTCCAAAGAGGAAACTGCCATATTGAAACGAAGCTAGTCCACCCAGAATACCAACAGAAACAAATACAATCTAGAAAAGTAAATGTGAAGGAGATGATCACCAAAAACATATGTTCCAGAAGAAAAAAAAGACAAGATTGCAGGAATAATCATAATTAAGGGGATGTGCAAGTTTGTAACAGAAACTGAATTTGACCAGGAGCAAATAGAAAATACTTGTTTAAGCATCAGAAGAATCACAACTGCCTATCCATCGGTTTCATTCAAAATTCGGCCCATAGATATTAAAATTTTGATGAAACAAATGCTAGAATAATGACTAATTGAATATCTTCAGAGCTGCTGTTAGGCCGTTTCAGTTCGTTAGAACTAAAACAAATGACAGCTCACCAAGGTTTCTGATTGCCAAGTCAATATCTTTGGGGGAGAACTCCATCTGGAACAAGGATGCCCTTTTGTCATCTTTATTACCGTTGAGCACATCTTCCTCCTGCAATAGATTGAATGATTTTTTTCCCCAACGGGCCGCTAAAACACTTGGATGCTTTTGATCATCGTTAGCAATGATCTTACATGCTAATATATTAAAACAAAAGAAAATGACCACGAGACCAAGAAAACGGAAAAGGGAAGACATGATTGCAAATCCATGGCAAGGGAATATATGTAATGAAACAATTCTTTGGTGGTCCCAGGAAAAAGTAGAAGTTGAAAGAATCTAGGATTGCAAAAGGGTAGCTTATTTGAAATGAATATGTGCAACCAACAAGTAGTATCACTTAGTCACTTGGGGGGTGAGATGGAGAGCAGAGGAGACACGGAGTAAACCTGTTTGGGTTGAAAGAAAGCTGAGTTGTGGGGAGCCCTGACTGTATCCTGGTCATCAAACAAAACACCCTAATTATTCAATCAATCCATACAAGGAAGCAGTCAGTCAGACACCAAAGTCGATGAATTGCATATATCCATCCCCTCGCATGGTTCAATTTGCTTGTTATTGTTATAGATGGACAGAGGTAACCTAACCATAATTAAGAAAGAAAGAAAGAAGATGGGGGGTATTTAAACGTACAGAAGAGGAGCGTAGGAGAGCATCTAGGATGAGCTCAACATCGTCTTCTTGACCTGAAAACCAGTGATTAAATTATAATAATAAGCATGAAATTAAATCAATTATAAGTGGGAATTGAAATGGAACGAAATAATGAATGTGTTACTAATAATACTACTACTACCACCACCTTTATTAGAGGCAATGACGGAGTCAACCAGAGATGGGGAGTATCCCATCCCAATGAAATAAGCTCTCAAATGTGATGATGATGATGATGATGATGATGATGAACTACCATCCTCCTAAACAAATACAAAACAACACATACAAAATAACTAGGAATGCTTTATTTGACAAACAGAGAGAGAGAGAGAGAGAGAGAGAGAGAGGGCATCTAGGGTTTAGGGGTGGGGGGTTACTACTTACTAGTGGTTGCAGAGGTCGAGGAAGGGGGTCGTAGCAGCAGTCGTCCTCGTCCGGCTCAGTCTTGGGAAAGGCATTAGCAGACGAGGACCCCTCCTCCTTCCTCCTCCTCCTCCTCCACCCTTTCTCCATCTCTCTCTCTAAACTCCAATCTAGTATACTATACTATAATATACTACTTACTAGGTCGGTCGGGTGTTGTAGCCGCACATCACCTAATACAAGTACAATTACTACAATTAGGAACAAGACATTGCCATGCAAGCCAAGCTAGAGCCGATACATACAGATAAGAGATAATAATAAAACATGAAGACAGAGAGAGAGAGATACAGAAGCATATGCATCATCTCCAATCCGATCCAATCTCATGTCAATCTCATCATGTTCTTCTTTACCTTATAATTTTGAAACCCCCAAACAAACAAACAAACAATCAAACATGTTCATCTCCAACTTATCATCTTCGGCTATTGCAGCTAGCTAGCTCTCACCTCCTCCCCCTCTCCCTCTCCCCCAATTAATAAATTGTTCCTTAAACTAAACTGGCTCATTTTCTTTTCCTTTCTCCTTTTTTTTGTTTTTTTGCACAGGCCCGTCTTCGGTCTTCTGTATCTGTGGACTTGTTTGGGCCCCCACTTCTTGTCTATTAACCAACCAACACTTCCATTATTGTCCGGCCCAACCTCACAACTGCTGGTTAATGAGCCCAATACTAATATGAGAGCTTTGGGCCGGCAAATGAAACGTGTATGTAATAATATGTATGGGTTTTCTCTTCTTCTTTGGCGGAAGTTGTGGTTTGTGTGTTGTTATGATTAATTAAATTAATCAGTACCAGCAGCAGAGATGGATACTGACTAATCGGTGGCGGTGGGAATGGGCACTCGGAAACCGACTGTGAGAGAGAGACTCGTTAGATAAGAATGAGAAGAGACGTGGTGGCAGGATGGTGGTTCCACGTCATCGATTCACTTGGTTTGGGATGAAGCTTCCTTAGCTTCCTTGCTTGCTTAGTCAGCAGTTAGATCCAAAGGGTTGACACGTTGCGTCGGAGCACCATTACCAACCCAACGTGTCGCCCCCACCACCTTTATTTCCCATGCAAATTACATTACTTGGCTGCGAGGACATTTTCCTTCCCACCTAAAAAAATGCTTAAAAAAAGAGCTAGTAGGACACAGCAACCAAGTATTTTATATATCCGTCGACAATCGCCTAAACCAATAACACTAGCTGACCAGACCAGACCAGACTCAGACCAAGACTAGTTGGAGAGAGAGAGAGAGATAGATGGCATCGCAGCAGGAGCAAGGACGAAGAAGAGATAACATGAGCACGGAGGAGGAACGAGAGGTAGTTCACGATGAGGCCGAAAGGGAGCAGCGAGTAGTCCCTAAGATTGCCGCCCATTTTGAATCCATGCAACACTCCCCCTCCTCCTCCTCCCACCACGAAACCATTACCGTCTCTACTACCACTACCGGGAAAGGGAAAGGAGGAGGAGGGTTCGAGTCACTCTCTGATGAAGTCAACAAGAAGACCCCCGAAGAACACGATGATGAAGCCTCCCCCTACATTACTACAACAACAACACCACCACCACCACAGGGACAAGACCAACAACAACAACAACAACAACCAGAAGAGCAGAACAAGCTCTCCCTTGAAGAGACCAGGAACCTCAGACAGCAGGCCCAGCAGCAGTCTTCGGATGCTCTCCGGGCCGCCGAGGAGAGGTACAACAGCCAGATCAAAGACAGGGCTGCCGGCTACATGGCCGAGAGGGGCTCTCAGGCCAAGGACTCCGCTCTCCACTTGGCTTCCCAAGCCAAGGACACCGTGGTTCAACAAGTTTCCGACAAGGGCTCCCTTGCCAGAGACACTCTGGTCGAAGGTGCCCAGAAGACGTCCCGCCAAGTCGCCGACAAGAGCTCCCAGGCCAAACAGGCCGCCCTCGAGAAAGCTGGTCAAGCCAAGGATACCGCTCTCGATGCATCCCAGAGGACTTCCCAATACCTGACGGACAAGAGCAGAGAGGCCAAGGACGCCACCCTCGACAAGACCTCAGGTGTGAAGGAGACGGTGGCCAGCGCCGGCAGGGCCGCCCTGGACAAGGTGGCGGCAGCCAAGGACGTGACGGTGCAGAGCACCAAAGGAGCGGCACAGTATGCCGGGGAAGTGGCGGTGGACGTCAAGGACAAGGCGGCTGTTGCCGGCTGGACGGCCGTGCACTACACCACTGAGAAAGCCGTGGAAGGGACCAAGGCTGCGGCGGGCGCGGTGCAAGGAGCGGGCCAGAAGGCAGCGGAGTTGGCAGCTAAGCCTCTGGAAGCTGCCAAGCACGCTGCTGAGGCCACCGGGGAGACCATGAAGGAGTACACCGCCAGGAAGAAGGAAGAGGCCCAGCGTGCCCGCCGTCACCAACCCCCTCAGGTAATATCGATATATGTAAGAGATTTATTTAGTAGTAAATTAAATTAAGGATGTATATATTATGATGGTGAGGAGTCTCAACTCCAGGTAGGAGGAGATTACAAAGTTGATGAAACAGGAAGAGTGTCCGAGCAAGTACTCATCCGGGGGGGAGGAGGAGGAGGAGAGGAAGAGTGGGAAGGCGAGGAAAGCGGCGGGGTGCTGGAGGCCATCGGGGAGACTATAAAGGAGATTGCGCAGAGCACAAAGGACATGGTTATTGGGGGACCACCTCTGGAAGAAGCAGCATCCCGACAAAAGGAGGAGGAGGAATAGCACACCACCCACCCTACAACTGTCCCTAGTCTGCTCTGTTGTATATATGTCAACAACAACAATAATAACAGCAGTAGGCTTTTAGAGCACATGAAGAAGAAGAAGACGAGGAAGGGTCTTTTGAGGATTTGAAGATTGTATTTCGTTTTGTGTTTCTGTTTGTGTAGGTGAAGTCTCTTTCTTGAGGTCTTTCGCCTGATATAATAATTAGTAGTCAACCCATGAGTATGATTTGTGGAAGTAATAATCTCCTCTCTCTCTCTGTTGAGTGAGTTTGGGATAAATTAACTGAATCCAAAAAATCCGGAGGGCTTGGCTTTAAAGACTTTAGTCTCTTCAATATGGTATTATTGGCTAAGCAGGCTTAAAGGTTTCTCTAATCAATCTTCTTTTTGCTTAAGAATCTTGAAAGGTTTACATTTTCATAATTCTGATCTTTTGAAAGTTGGCAAGGGAGGTCAGCCTTTTTGGATGTGGTCTAGTATTGTGGAAGGCAAATATGTCCTGGCTCAAAGATTAATCAAACGGATTGGTAATAACTATGGTTCTAATATTTAGAATGATCTTTGGGTCTCCTCCCTTCCTAATGTTATGATTACATCAGTCTTTTTTTATCCCTCTTTTGGATAATGTTTCGGACTTAAATCTGTTTTGACACTGGAAGTTGAAAATGGGATTTGCTTCATGGCTTGTTCCCTTCCTTTTGATCCTAATATTTGGGCTAACATTTGGCACTTTAAAGTTCATCCTTGTTAAGAATTTTATCTGGAGAGCGGTTAAGGATAGTTTGTCGGTCGCGAAAAGTCTTTTCAGGCGGCACCTTTCTCTCTTCTTATATTGTAATGTGTATTATGATGTTAGGCAGTTTATTTGTCATATGTTATTTGATTGTCAACATGCGAGAACCTCTTAGTTTACTTGTAACTTTAGCCATACTTTTCATAAACATTTGTTTGCTTCCTTTGGTCACTGACTTGTTGATGTCTTTAAGCTGTTGGATAACAATATTACTACTCATCTTGTTCTTCTTGCGATGTATCTTTGCTGGCACATTTGGAATGCTTGCAGTGCAAATTAGTCCTATCGTGATAGGTGCTTAGCTTCTTTTGCTTGTTTGGAATATGAATAGATAATTTCTGATCCTCTTGGACCTGAAGAAGCTCCACTTTTGCATCACCAAGCATCATGGTCTGCACCAACTGTTGATAAGATAAAATTCAACTACGACGCGTCTTGGACAGAGTACTCTTCTTTGCCAGGCATCGTTTCAGTTGCTCGTAATTCTTTTGGCCTCATTGTCGAAGGCAAATCAATCCGAACTCCTGCTATTTCACTTCTCGAAGCAGAGCTTAAGACAATTAGATTGACTTTAAAGGAGATTATAGACCTCTTTGCTACTAAGAAAACTTACGTTGAAACTGATTGCCTTATTGCTCTCCATCTACTCAAGGACTCTTTTATGGATTGTTATTTGGAAACATTGGTTTATGAGATTAGAAGTCTCTTACAAGTTCTATCCTTTTGTATCTTGTGCTTCACTTCTCGTTTAAATAATAGGGTGATAAATTGTTTGGACAAGATGTGTAGACTAAATTCTCTTCCGGATAATTGGGTGGCTGTCACCCACCGGAAATTAGGAAATTCTTGTTTTTAGATCTTCGTAATTTAAGCTGCAATTTTCCTTCCAAATAACAACGATTCTCAATTTTCCTTTTCCCTCTCCGAGAAGGAACTGTATATCCATCAACCTTTCTTCGGGGCTCAAAGCATATAATACCACCACCTTTTTTTTCCTGAATGCAAACCGAGGATAAAGTACTCGTATAATACATATATATGTACCTCCATCTATCCTTATTATCTTCTCTTCTGAAACGAACGAACTCTTCTCTCTCTCTCTCTCTCTCTCTCTCTCTCTCTCTCTCTGGGGAGCCAATAACACATTGCATTTGCATTCCGCAAAGTAAATCACTCAACAACTTCACAGCCCCTTTCCAATGTGCGCGTGCATGCGTATGTATTTGTGTATGAATGTATATTCATCAATCAGTTGAGCCTCCTCTTCATGTCGTCTCTGTCTCTGTCAGAGTGGGGATTGTCTCTTGTTTCATCGCCACAGTTCTCCCTCTGACTTTCCGCCGCCTCATTCATCACCCCTGCCGCCTGGCTTCTCCGCCGTCTTCTGTCCTGAAAATACAATAAATACATCACCAAAACATGGTTAATCAAGTTTTTCGTGCATCTCTATTTTTTTTTTTGTCCATCTCTGAGCTAAACTTCCCGCTTCATTTAAATAAATAGCAAACCTCTCTAGGGATGGGGTACTCCTCGGATTCAAGCATTCGAACAACTTGACTCATCTTTGGCCTTTTCTCAGAATCCGGATCAACGCACCGCAGCGCTGTTAGAAGAGCTCGTTTCAGGCAACTTGTCGATGGTCTAGTCTCCATCACTGGGTCTACCACCTCTTCCGACCGCCTGTGAGCCACCATCATCTTCAGCCACTCAACTAAATTCACCTTCATAACAAACACACCGCAATCAGACCGACCACCCTCAATTTCTCACTATAAATGTCGTCCTCCAAGTTATATTTAGGATCTTGTAGCTAGGAACTTTCATGTAGAATTCAGACAAAATTAAAGAAGAATGCCGCAGTTATTGATGCGCATACCTCATTCTCAGGGCGTCCATGGTCGACCGGATCTCTTCCTGTGATTGCTTCCAAGAGTACAACTCCAAAACTATAGACATCACTCTTCTCATTCAGAAGCCCCGAGTTGGCATATTCAGGAGCGACGTAACTGAATATTCAGCGGATAAATAAATCATTAGGAAAGGGGAGAAGCAAAGAATGAAGAAAACCGTATGTATCATTGTGTTCTCGAGAGAACAGTCAAAATGCTTTTTTTTTTCTTCTGCGAAAAAAAAGAGGAAAGACACGCTCACCCAAATGTGCCCATCACTCTAGTTGTGATATGACTCTTTCCGGCGCCCAACAATTTGGCGAGACCAAAATCAGATATCTTGGCTTCGAAACTATCATCGATCAGTATGTTGCTTGATTTTATGTCACGGTGCACCACTTTCGGTTCAATAGCCTCGTGCAGGTATGCCAGCCTGCCCATGCAAAATCAAAACTCTAAGAAAGGCCTCTCTGTAAGAGACATGAACAGGAGTGACTGCTCTTATATCTGGAACTTACGCCTTGGCAGTCCCAAGCAAGATTTTGATGCGAGCCTCCCAGGTGAGATATCCACGTTGGCGCATCCCTCCATGGAGCCATTGCTCCAAGTTGCCATTGTTGACATACTCATAAACCAACATCCTGATAGATATTTGCAGTCAGTTTAAAACATAGCCCCTCCCCCATTTGTGCACCAATATATCTCTATGGATTTTGTCTCCCCTTACAACTACTACAAAATGACCAGTCCAGCAACAACATAAATGCATTCAAACAACAGGTTCGGTACAAGTGTAGATGGATTATCTACTAGCTGTAGAGTGTATTACTCTGACATTGATAGACAAAAGTTTTGTCCAATTGCAATTCCCCAAGACACTTTCCCATGATAGAATGAATACAGACAGGTGATGATTACATTACCTCTGTGTTCCTTCGATACAGAACCCCAGAAGCCGAACTAGATTCTTATGGCGTACATGACCAATGGCCTCAACTTCAACTCTGAAGTCCTTGTCAGCTTGGCCACTGTTACAAATATATTAGAACATGACAACAACGGGGAAAATGAAGAAAAAGAACTTGTATCTAATTGAATTCAGTTGAGCTACTAAGAAAAGCTTGCGTGTTTAATCAATGATTGGTTAGACTTACGAGGCATTGAGAAGTTTCTTAACAGCCACGGGAGTGCCATTAACCAGATGACCCTGATAAACAATTCCATATCCACCATCACCAATGATATTATCCTTGGAAAATCTGTTGGTTGCAGTTTGTAGATCCCTGAGGGTAAACCAATGACCCCAGCCGAGGTGCGAGAACTCGGGTAGGCCAGAGAGGGGGGAAGGGGCGGTCAGAGGATGTGGAGAAGCTGCGTCGGGCCCTTTCCTTGTGGTCTCCTCCTCTTCACCTAATAGACACCCAAGTCCATCTTTCTCCTGGTGATAGAAAGAACCTGAATGGCTGCTGTCATCTCCATTTTCTAAATGGGCAGCAAGTTTATCCGACCCTATGTCACTAAACTTGTCGTGTTCGACGACGGAGAAACGGCCATTAGTGGCAGAATTGTGATCAACCCCAATGTCTCTAATCTCTTGAGAGTCCACCTTGAGTATTTGAGTGGTGGGAAGCAGATTAGCCTCTCTTCTGGATTTCTTCCGGAAGGTAAACCATAGTGAGAGCACCAGGATGAACAGGCACATAAGGGCAAGACAGGCAATGATTATGACCCATAACTGGATCCCTATGTACTCCTTGTTTAGTGAGCTCTTAAGACCAGATGACATTCTCGGGCTTTCTATTCAAACGAATCCGGAAAGGAACGACGACCACCACAAGAACCTACGACGCAAAAACACACACAGACACACACACAAAAAAAATTAATGGAGCAAGAAGCAGAGTAAGATAAAAGCCAGCAAATTCAGAAACGAAGAACCAAGATCAACAGATAGTAATTACAGTTAGTTATACACATGCATTACAGAAACGCATGGAATATAAGCTAATTAGACCCAATATAAGTAGGAAATGGCAGTAACACGCAAATCAGCTGAAGAAATAAAAAGATAGATAGATCAAAGGAGAGAGAACCAAACAGACAATTCTCCAGAGATGCAGACTTTACCGGAGATTGCAGGATAAGTTTCCACCTTTGCCAAGGAATAGAGATGAGAAAGGGAAAGTAAGTGATGGGCCAATTTGTTTTTTTAAAGAATACTAAATACTACAGGTGACAAAATGTAGAAAGAGAATTGAAGAAAAGAGGTGTGGTTGAGTTGTCAATAGTAGGTAGGTGTGTAGAGCATGCTTTGCACTAACAGAGACAGGAAAGGGATGTGAGAGAGAGAGAGAGAGAGTCGATTGCTTTTTCTTCTTCATATATATATATATATAAAATAAGCTTGTCTTTCTTCCATTACAAACAACCACCAATAATATCATTTCCATTTAATCCTGTTTGTTTTTATTTATAATTCCCAATATCATACTTTATTTGCAATGTCAAATGTTGCTGAGTGCAACGGCTAAATAATCTTGTTAAGGCCATTAGGTGCAATTAGGCCCCAACGGACTTATTAATAAATGACAGACTTGGGTTTGTGTGTTGACTTTCCACTGAGTCTCTCAGATTGTCAGCCCTCCTCCCCTCCTCCTTGGGTTTGACCATGTCGAGAGAGATTTGCAAACATTGGCAAATGCCACTATTATTATTATTATTACTACTACTACTACGGCCAGGAATCTTAGATAAAACAAAACATTTCAATCAATAGAGATGGATGGGTCCATTCAATAATAATAATTGCCTGCTCAACCTATTCCAAAATCATTATTGCATTATATGTTTATATGTGTAATGCCAGACAACGGACAGTTGATCATTCACTATTACACTATAATATTATTCAAAACCAAGCTGCTTCACTTTTTTTTTTCAATAAAAAATAGAATAGCGTTGTATGTATCTCGAGAGGGAAGGTTCCCGATTCGATTAGCTTGTTTAGCAAATATATCATACATACTTACATGCTGTCAACTCTGCAACAACACTGGCATTCGCGGGAGTCGCAATTGGACGATATATGTGTACATAGATCTCGGCACTTTTGGGCTGTAACAAAATTAGCCACTTGATACATACAGCAAAGTGTAGGCATGTGGTGGTGGTGGTGTGTCTATATTTTTGAAGATGTAAGGTCCGGTCTGGACGGGTGGGAGGTGCTATTTTACTCTTTGTAAGTATGTAAATAAAATAGATTACTTATCAAAAGATACACAGGCAACTAACTAACTCCCTTTTCAACTTTTACTGTCGTTGCATTACTTACGATCACATTGGTCAATGACTTGCACTTTACGATTACTCTATCCTCTGCAATAATCATCATTCATCATAGCCGCCCACCTCCTCCTCGCTCATTAAATATAGCAATAGAATTCATCTTTTTCGAAATTAAAAGTTTTGAAATTATGTACATTAAATCTCCACCCATCCACGTTCTCGCTACTATAATTTTCATAATTTAATAAACAATAATAATAATAATTTTCAAACAGCAAAACACATCATTACCCAACAGAATATAAATATACAACTTTCAAAATATTTTCATTTTTTTTCCGAAAAAAATAACAGAAGAAAACGCAACCTAAGAACACGTAATCCAGGAGATAAAAATCGTAATTAATTCGTACCCGGATTAAGATGAAGACGTTACAAATGCAAGCCTTGAGATTGTGGCAGCTAGCAACCGACCATTAGGAACTATATGCGACAGACAATATCACCAACAGATTACTTTGTTCTTCGGCCACCAATTTTTGTATTGATTGTCAAGTTACGGTAATATAGAATAGTATAATTCGAGTCCCTTTTAATTGGAACAGAAAATATCGATGTAAGTAACTTTGGGGTTTTCTCGAGAAATAATATAAATTTTACCTTCAAAAATATTGGAACATGAAATATCCAGGAAGGAGCCTTTGGTCTCCCTTTCCACCCCAATGGTCATATGTCCGGAATATTAAAAAAAATGGAGTTAGTTTTCAAATTATTCGTTGAAATGCTAAATTCCCCGTTCTTATGCTCTTCTATATAACAAAATTATACTATGTAATTTATGATATTTGTATAGGAACGGGCCCGTGGCAAAAATAGTTGAAGAATGGTGGGTGTCCGTGTGCAATGTTTTGGTCTTGTCTATGGTGGTTGCAAGTTGGCTCGGAACTTATATTTTGTGACGTGCTTATCTTACTCATTAATTAGTGATTAAACTGTCTTGTTAGTTTCTAAACTAACAAGACAGTTTTTTATGATGATATCATAAATAAATGTCTCCAAAAATCCAAAGATAATTAGACCACTTAGCAAATTATGAATCTATTGTTGTGTTTGCCTAATAAAATTCAAAACAAAATTAATTTCATCTATATTTTTCCTCACATCATCCAAAAGTTTGGTATGGTGTTCTCAAACTACAAAAAAAGTTTTATAAAAGGTTGATGGCGTTATTATTGGTTCAATTTCTTCATCATCCAATTTTTCAATTGTGGTTTCAACAATCTCTTCTCACTTTTGGAACCTTGGACATTCTTTATTTTCATATAGATAATCCAATACAGTAGGTGATTGACATTCGTTTTTTTTAAATTGACGTTCATTTTATTGCGATAACCAAAATCCATTGTTTTAAAATACGCGGTCCGACCAGCGGTTCGACCGGTCGGACCGTGTTTCGAACATAAATCCGGGTCGGTATTGGGCTAAAAACCAGCTTTTGGTTCAACTGGAAGATTTTTGATTTTTCCGGGAATTTTTACTAAAATCCGGTTGAACCGGGCGGTTCGACCGGAATTTTGTATATATATATATATTTTTAAATCAAAATAACCTATTTACCTATATATTTTAATAAATTATACTAAAATAATCCAGTTAATACAGCTAGTCCGACCGGTCGACCCGGAATACGGACCCATTTCCGGGTCAACCTCCGGGTCGGTATTCAAAACCATGCCAAAATCACTAATCATTGTTCCTAGTTCACAGATACTTTTAGTATTTGTTAGAAGACAAAATAATGTTGTCCTTAGGTGGGTGACTATTGGAA
>SOPF01022619.1:0-11556 GCA_012979155.1 Hypericum perforatum
TTTGTTGTAAAAAAGGTGTGGTCCAAAATCATTTGAAAATTCTATAAATCGATACAACCTTCTTCATTATTTTTCACACCATCTTCTCTCCTCTTATCTTTCTAATTAGTTTGTAGTGATCTTTAGTATTTTTTAAATGGCCGAGTCAATGTTGGAGATAGGCGATGAGCATTTCCGAGTAAAAAAAATTAGGGAAGCCTACGACATGTCCCTTATGGCATGGCACTTAGATCCCTACAATGAGACCTTCCAAAACTTTCATGCCATATTCTGTATCCTCCATGTTGCCAAAAAGTATGATAACGAGCCCAACTAGTACGAGATCCTCGAGCTCCCCAACTCTACCAGCCCGAACACCTTTGCCCATGCTTTCTGTCATGTTGGGAAGCTTATCGCCCTAGAGAACAATAACTCTGGTATAGCTGAAAAAGCGTACGCAATTGTCATTGATGCTTTTGAGGGACTCTTAAACATTCATAAGAGGACATGATTAGACGTTCTAATTAGTTTGGGACTAATATAAGAATTATGCATTTTATATTTTAAAAAATGTAATTTGCTTCTAATCACTCATGTAATATATTTCAAATTTAATAAAATTTCCATTTTGCAAAATTTTGTGTTTCAATTTTTAATTTCATATTTTCAAAGTTACGCAAATTTGTATTCGAGTTTAATACAGTTAGTTGAATTTCAAAAAAACTGAGCTGAAAAAATACTGATGTGACGCCCAAGGAACAACATTATTGCGGGAGCACTACTATGGGCTGAAAACTGAGAGTAGAGGCATGGTTGACATGGCGCCCAGAGCACGCTCTATAGCGGGAGCACCATTGCGGATGGTCTAAGCATGCCATTGAGATTGGTGTTGACGTTATTGTTTGTTACATACCCTTATCCTTCTATAGATCCATATTCATGTCATTTTTTGGAAAAATAAACTCTCTATAAAGTGATTTGCTTTTAAGTAGTAATTTTTTGAAATTTTAAAAAAATTACTACTTAAATAATCTCAATTGTAATGTTTAAAGTATGACATTTTAGATAAATTATGTAATTTGTTATAAATTATGTAGTTTGGTATAAATTATGTAATTTGATGTATTAAACTGTAACTTGATGTAAATTATGTATTATTTTAAAATTTGATCTATTTAGTCTATGATTCATAATATTTTATTTCTTTATCATCATCCATATCATTTAAAATTGAGTAAATACAGATTGATGATTATAAACCCTAACCCTAACCCTAAAACATTAACCCTAAAATGTTAAACCCTTGCTCTAACCTAAACCCTAACTATACACTTATACATTTATAGTTAAATTTTCTAAATCCTAACCCTAGACATTTCATGTTGAAAAAAAGATGTGGTCCACATTTGTAGTAAAAAAAGTGTGGTCCAAAATCATTTGAAAATTTTATAAATAGATACAACCTTCTTCATTATTTTTCACACCAACTCCTCTCCTTTTATCTTTCTAATTAGTTTGTAGTGATCTTTAGTGTTTTCAAAATAGTCGAGTCAATGTTGGAGATGGCCAATGAATATTTCCTAGTGGAAAAAATTAGGGAAGCCTACGACATTTCCCTTATTGGCACTTGGATCCCGACAATATGACCTTCCAAAACTTCCAAGCCATATTCCGCATCCTCCATGTTGCCGAAAAGTACGATAACGAGCCTAATTAGTACGAGATCCTCGAGCTCCCCAACTCCACCAGCCCGAACATTTTTGCCCATTCTTTTGACTGTGTTGGGAAGCTCGTCGCCCTAGAGAACAACTACTTTGGTGTAGCTAAGAAAGTGTACGCAATTATCGTTGAAGCTTTTAACAGACTCTTATACGTTCACAAGGGGACGCGATTAAACATTCTAATTAGTTTGGGACTATTATAAGAATTATGCAATTTATATTTAAAAAATGTGATTTTCTTCTAATCGCTAATGTAATATATTTTGAATTTAATAAAATTTCTATTTTGCAAAATCGTGTGTTTTGATTTTTAATTTCGCATTTTCGAAGATATGCAAATTTGTATTCGAGTTTATTACAGTTAGTTGAATTTAAAAATTAAGCTGGAAAAAAGCTGATGTGATGCTTATGGCATGACACTATACTGGGGCACCACTGTGGGCTGACAACTGCGAGTAGAGGCACAAATGACATGGCATCCAGGGCACGCACTGTAGCGGGAGTACAATTGCAGATGGTCTAAGCATGCCATTGAGATTGCTGTTGGCGTTATTGTTTGTGATGTACCCCTATCCTTCTATAGATCCATATTCATTTCATTTTTTCGAAAAATAAACTCTCTATAAAGTGATTTGCTTTAAAGTAATAAATTTTTGAAATTTAAAAAAAGTTTGGCCCCTACGTTGAGACCAAGTATGATAATCCTCTCTATTGTAATAACTCATAGTTTTTGGAAAAATATATGTGTTAAATATCGGTCTCAATTTTTGTGTAAAATAATATTTCTAAATGATATATATAGATGTGTCAATTTTTGTGGCAATGCTGAGGACTCATCAGTTTAGAGTTTTTTTGTTTTTCCAAATTTGGTTTCGTGAAAAGGGAGGAGAGGAGGCTGCTGAGGGAAGAGGGAAACATGGGGTTGGTTGTGCCTTATTGGGGTGATTGGGCTATGCCCTTGTTGTTTCTAAAAAAATAGGTTTTTTGGCTGGAAACTTTGGTTTGCTTCATTTTTTGGATGTGGATTTTGAAATGATTGATTAGGTCTCCCATGGAAGGTTGTCAAAATCGGGATTTCACTTAAAAAATTTAGAGAATAAAAAAGCGTATATCGTAGAATCGTACAATGAATCGTAAGATTCTACACAATTGATAAAAATAATAAAAACATACATTAAAAAATAAATTTAACATAAATTTAACATAAATTTCATTAATTTAATAATAAATCACAAATAATCATTATCTCAAACATCATCTTAAAATAAAATTTTCTCAAATTAGTTAAACTTTTTTAGTTCAAAAAGCATTCAAAATCTATATTAATAATCACAAACCAATATATACTAATACTTAGAGTTATGATTAGGATTACATGATAATTTATGTTATACTAATTAGTAAATATTTAATATTTATATCAAAATTCAGTAACCACTTAATATTATTTTCAATAAAAAGAATCTTTAATTAGAAAATGTCAATTCCAAATAGAAACAATCCACTATTTTAAATCGTAGATTTTAAGATTTATAGCTAAGATTACATGGATTCTACTCAATTCTCGATTTTGCAATGATTATCTCCTTTTGTCCATTTTGAATCATTAAATCCTAAGATTTTAAAAGTTAAATCTAGATGTTAACAACCTTCCCAATCTGGTAAATAATTTTCTCATCTTTCGCTAAGGGATCACAAATATAATAAAATAAACTTCAGAGTGTGATAAGATCATTTACCAAAAAATGGAGGACCGATATCGTAAGTTTAACCATAAATGGTGTCTACGTGGCAACATAATTTTTTTTCATGTATTGGGTTCAATACACATATTTTTTATCTTGGAATCGTCTAATGATAAGATATTTGACTGGGAGACCAATACACAAATTTTTTATCAGTCTTTTAGTCCGATAGGGCTATTCAGATGTCCTAGACTTGTTGTCTATCTATCCACCCAATATACAATTTTTAATCCATTTTTTGGTACCATATAGGCTATAAAAATATCCACTCTGAAAATGAAGAACAAAGCAGAGATAGAAAAAAATTAAGTCTAATAGAAGGAAAATATAAGTATATAGGTATATATGTTCATAATTCATCATCATAATTGCTATTATATTTTCTCTGTTCATTATAGATACTTAATTTATTTTATTAGATTAACAACTTAGCTAATTCAAAATATTAGTTTTTACATTGTAATGTTGTCTAATTTGATATTATAGTTGATTACTAAAATTTTTATGTGATTGTTAGTTGCTAATTGGTGTATTTATATAATATATTGTCCGAAGTATAATTAGCAAATTTAGCGTGATAAAATTTTAGTTAACTTAATATAAGCAATTTTTAGTAAACTACAACATTATGATTAGCTTTACTCAACTGGTGAGACTATTCGAATTGTATTTTACAAGTTAGACTGGTCAAACTGGATTTTATAATTCGAACAGGTCGAACTTAACTTTAGTAGTTAAACTGGTCAGATTACTCAAACTGGTCAAACTAATCAGGTCGCTTGAACTAGTTGAAATGGTCAAATTGTTCTACCAGTCCAACTAGTCAGTTTGGTAAGACTGATAGAATATATGTATAGCTAGGTCAATTGGATTGATCGAACTGATGACTTAACAAATCTATATGTTTTTTTCTAAATGTTGAAATTTTGTTAATTTTTACATATGAAATATCATATTCAATAAATTTTATAAATAATCTCATATTTATGTTATAGGGCATGCAGGCGTAGATTATAAGAATAAGGTGAAAAATAATGAAATAAATTACAACAATAGTCAAAACTAATTTTGACTACGTGGAGGGGAACCAATGTTAAAACATCATTAAGATAAATTAACCTACCTATGATAGTTTATTTAGAAAAGTAAATGATAAGATTGAGGTTAGTATAGATAAAGAAATTTGTACATTGATAATTAGATGCTCTTCTGAAAACAAAAAATTTGACCACTACACGATTGAGAATGAAGAGGATGTTAAGAACATGGTTGAATTCATGGACAAACTTTTTAAGACAAAAGATGTGAGAGATGTTGTTAGATTTTATTATGGAAAAGATGGTGCATAATATTTATTATCATATTCTCATTTAAGTGACTTAATTTATTAATATTAATTATAATAATATTGAAACTAGTATGGTCATGCGAGTGCATGTTTGTGAAGATTAACCAAGAAATGATTATTTTGATAATGATCCAAGAAATTCAATTACTTATGCAATAATGAATTTACAGAGAGAAAGAAGATGAAGAAGAAAAAGAACAAGAACCATAACTAAAATAAGACGACGGAGGACGAGGAGATGGAAAAGGAAAAGGAAATTATTTGGAACAATGACATAGCCAATAATATGGAAGTGCGGAGGCGGAGGCGGTTCCTTTTGTGGGTTTACTGGGATTTGCCCATCGGTAGTTTTTTTATATACTTTTTTTAAGTCTAGGTTTTTTTACTTATTTGTTATTTTTGGCTTAAAAAGTTGGAGCAGAACACGAACTTTCAAACAAGCAGTGTGTCTTTGTGATTGAATAATTAATTAATTAATGGCCTTACCTCCAATAAATATCACAAAGAATATTTGACATACAATTTGATTGGGATTTTTAGGGTTCTTATTCCTATTTTTAGTTTATGGTTTCTTGTCTTTTACAACTACCAAGCCCCGACTTCCAAGATAAGCCCGTGTCGTGGGCTTAACACGTTATCACCATATTCAGATTATAGTCTATGGGCCTATATTTAGATAGCAATTATATGGTTTACTCTTACATTTCTCATGTATGGTTAAATCTTTGATTAGGTCTCCCGTGTTTAGTAAATTAGCCAATGAGGTGTCATATGACCCTCCTAGTAGTCTTTTTATTCATGAGTAATTTGGCCTCTTGTTTATAATGCGTCTACTTTTTTTGTATATATATATTGATTTTTTTTTTTAAAATAATCAAGTATACAACACCGCTTTTAGTTAAGTATTGTACTTTGTTAAATAAATCACGACATTTTTGAAAAAATATATATATCCCGAAAGTTTTGATATCCAAACTTATCAAAAAATAAATCATGGACTTTAATGTTTTAGTCCCTTTATGAACATTGGAAAAAATTATTTTCCAAATCTACAGATCCACGTGTGGTAATATAATTGATTAAAAAGTCCCGACATTGTTCTCTCTGAGTTTAACTTGAAGAAAGAAAACTTTTCCCCATAATATAATTGAACTACAAAGATATATATCTTTTTCACATAACTGAATTTTTAGTTTGAATTCGAAAATTGTGATGAAATTAGAATAATTTTAGTTAATTAAAATTAATAGTTGCGTGCTAGCACAAGAATATGCAGTTGGACTATTTTAGCTATTTCATAATATCTTGCATGAACAAGGAGTGGGTCTTACTTTTTCTTTTGACCAAGCGGTAAAAAGAATTTTAAAATTCAAAAACTACAAGAATTAAGTCTTGGTAATGATGTAAAAAATTTACTTATAAAAAATATTATTGGTTCTTGACTTTAAAATAAACTTTTAATGTCAAATTCGATTATATTTATGGCTGAGTAAAAAAAAAACCGAACTAAACAAGAATCGAAATTGAAAAAAGGTTACAAACATGAGTCGAGTTGAAATACGGATCAGAATTAAAGCGAATTGTATGTTCAATTTGGAACTCAACCAAACCAGTATAAGAACCAAACTCAGCAACAAACATAGCTACAAACTTCTCGGTTCTGGCAGAGCATTTAACAAGTTGTTCCAACTTCCAAGTTATAAATCCCAACATTTTAAAAGGTTCTAAGTTATAATACAAAAGTTTCAACTACAAACATATACACTTTACAAATCCATAAATTATAATGAATCCAAGTTAAAAATACACGAGGCTTACAGGATAATTTGAGATTCGACGTGCAACAGCTAAAGGATTGTCGGATGATCGAAGTGGTTATTTGGTTTAGGTGTAAGGGATTAGGTTAGTTGATAAATATATATTAGCTAATTTTTTAGTGTTTAGTGAATTAAAAAAAATTGTTGAAATATTAAATTATCAATATAGCTCTCGATTTAGATAACCCTAATTAAATATTAAATTAAGAGGGACATTTTTTTAATTGGTGGAAATATAGAGGTAAATAAAATTTAATATATTAAATATTAAATTAAGAGGGAATTTTTTTTAATTAACGGAAACATAGAGATAAATAATATGTGCTATATTAAATTTTTAAATTAAAAAAAGATATTTTTAATTGGCAAAAATATAGAGATAAATAATATGTATAAGATGAGTACTTTTTTGCTTAGCGTAAACATAGAGATAAATATTAAATATCTCCACCAGATTTTTTTAAAGTTCAAATAAATATAGCTTTAGTGCAAAATAAAAATTAAATTTATTAGATATATATTAAAGAATAAAATTTAGCCTTATAAATAATTTTACAACGTAAGAGTAACATCTAATTCTAAGTTACTAAACATTTTTATAAATTCGAATATCAACTATCAAGTGAGTACTACCAGCTAATAGTTGATCAGTTAACAGCCGACAGCTAACAGCTAAATTTGATCAGCTGAACCAAACATACCCTAAGTGTAGTGGTGATGGCTGAAGACTCATTAATTTAGAGTTTGGGTAGATTACCCTCAGGTCCCTAACGTATGCCTTTTTTTGTAGTAGGGTCCTTGGATTATTTGAATGTGATCTAAGATCCTTGATCTATAATGAAATATTAGTTTTAGGTCCTTGGATGATGTCATCATTTAGTTTTTTGATTTTTTTATCATTGAAAGGACCAAAATACCCTAATTTTTTTTAAAAAAACCTATCTTCATGGTATTGACCAAAATAACCCTTCTTCAACCTCAAGCCAAAAACATTCGCAGCGGCTTCCTCCTTTCCATCTAACCTTCCTTCTTTAACCGTAAATCTAAGAGCACCGATAAATCTTCAATACCCACCACCATAGCCACCGCCCTCACCCCGACCAGATTCCAAATGTGAGCAAATTGTGATTCTACTACCCGCAATCGACTATCGGGGATATGGAAGCCATCACACTAACTAAAAAATCAACTAGCTGGTCAAAAACTTAAACCCCAGGTTTTCTGCTCTATCTTCCTCAAACCTAAACCCTTGCACGGCGTTGTGTCGGCCAGAACCAATAACAAAGGAGGAGGATGGAAAGTTACATTAGATAGCCGACACAAGGGAAAACCCTCGCACGGTGTTGTGCCACCTCTGACATCAGCTATTCTGATGTATCCTCCACTCGAACCTCCTACACCTACACTGTACCCAAATCCATCGGCAACACAACCACTAGCCGCCTCTATGATCCACCCCTTCTCTACCATCGTACCCGCCTCCGTGGTTGTCCTTTCCCTGCTAGCACCCCCACCACTTCTACCACCACCTTTGCCTCTAACATCACCCACTCTGCCGTATCCCACACTCGAACCACCTCCTACACCTCCACATTACCCAGACCTACTTGTGCCCTAAGCTCCATCACATTCCCCCTTTCCTCTTTTTGTATTCTCCTCGACTTTTTCTTCTTGTAGCTTCTCAATTTATCGCGAACCCTAGGATTTTTAATTCACAGACAACAACAAAAAGAGACAAATATTTGATTATTTTTTTAGTTTTTTGTCTTTTTGTTAGAAGGTATAAATGTTAGTTTACATGAAAAGAATAAATAAAATTGAATGCTGACATCAGTGAAAAACCTAAAACTAATATTTTGTTATAGATCAGGGATTTTAGATCACATTCAAATAATCTAAGGACCCTACTACAATAAAAGGCATAAACGAGGGATATGATTGGGTTATGACCTTGTGTTTCTAAAAAATAAGCATTTTTGGCTCCAAACTTTAGTTTTGTTCGGTTCTTTTTATGGAAAAGAAGATTAAACCGGAACCAAAAATTAACTTTAAGAGTGAATAAGAACTGAACCCAACCAAATTCTCTGACGTTCTGATTCAGATTGGTATTTTTGAGTTAGTTCAGTCTGATTTTACAATTTTTCGTTAGTTGATCGATCACCCCTATTTAAATTCAACTTGTTTAATAAATATTTTAATTTATGAATCAACTAATCTAAGTTAGTTAATAGCTAAGACTACGAAGACATGAGGGATATACGTGGTAATGAGCAGTAGCCTATCTCGGCCAAGACGTGGAGGTGTAAGCAACGATGACCTAAGACGTCGCCAAAGTGTAATCAAAGCTAATCAAATACAAATTTGTTGGAATCGAAAATACCATTTGCCTTACGAAAGGGCAAATTTAGAACTTCACAAAGTACTCTTCTTTAAGGGAGGTACTATATTAAAACTTTGCCTTCATGAAGTGGTTGGACTTGAATATAAGACTTCATGAAGTACTTTGCCTTCCAAAGATGACCAAAGTGATATTTTACCTCCTAAGAGGGATCTATTTGCGCACTTATTTATGGCAAAAAGGGGGATGAGTGACTTCTCTAAACACATTACCTCCCAAGAGTGACCAAGATGCCAACTTTACCTCCTAATAGGATGAGATCATACACGCGGCCCTTTGAAGGGAAGGGAGGTGACTTCTCGAAATTGCTTTACCTTCCAAGAGTGACTAAAGTGACTTTTGCCTTCCGTAAGTGAGGTGATAAGCATTTCGGTACTGGTACATGATAAGGATAAACAGATAGGCATTAGGAGAATTCGAGTGCAAGGAGAATATGGAGTCTTTTGCCTATATAAGAGACGCTTGAGGAAGGTAGCAGATCATTAATCAACCAATCAACCACACAACTCTTATCTAAGCTTCGGCTTCTATCTGTAGCTTAATTTGTAGGCCAGATATTAGAGTTTGATTAGGAAGTCGGGCAATAGAGCCTGGTTAGGAGGCCAGGCAATAGAGCCTAGTTTGTTCAGTGCTAAGCTAGCAAAGCTTAGTTTGATAAGCCAGTGGTGATCCTAATCCGATCACTTGTATCGTTTAGCCAACCTAGAGACAAATCTCCAAATCGTTACGAAATCATCCTTGACACCATCGTCACATTTTCCCCACAACAGAGTTATAAAATATCTAATTCAAATTAAATTTAACATAATTTATTTCTTTTGAATATATATTTACTTTCGTGTAGAACTACTTCCTCAATATTCTTCACTTGATCAGGATATGATTATAAGAATAGGTACAAAATTCATAGTTATGCGAATAATAATAGAACTAATTCATATTTGCAAATTTGATCATTTTTTGGCATAATTCGACAAATTAAATTTTCTATTTGGCACCTGAATTTTGAATAGATTAATTTAAGGATAAATTTAAATTTGAATTGTCTGAACCGATTAGAAATCAAATCAGATTTTTGATGATTTCAATCATATAATTCAAACTAAATTCAGTTTATGGTCACCAATACATGCAGGTCTATATTATTTAATATCTAAAAAAATTGTTGATTATTTCTATATCAATCTCGAAAATGGGAATGCATTCTCATTAAACAAGTCAGTATAAAAAATCAAAAATTTTTGATAGTTTGGGAATTGAAATTTGTGATTAATATATATTTATATTATTATTTTGAAATATCTAAATTGTCATAAGACCCTACATATGCATATTTGATGCGTCCAAACTTGGA
This sequence comes from Hypericum perforatum, assembly GCA_012979155.1. NCBI lineage: Eukaryota > Viridiplantae > Streptophyta > Magnoliopsida > Malpighiales > Hypericaceae > Hypericum > Hypericum perforatum. The sequence goes on from SOPF01022619.1 coordinate 10,363, forward strand.
TATAAATACGTGCAAGAATTACACGATCGCACAAGTAATATCGTGATAAGTAAGATCGTCTCCACAGGGAATAGCAAGTGAAAATTGTTCGTCAAGTACCGGATGATGTGTTCTAAATCTTAAGCTAAGCGAATCAATCGTTTGGGTTGTTGATACTTCTATACTACGATCTCAATATCGATTATGAGCCTAAGTTTGTCAGGCTTAGATTCATTAGCAATATCAAGTTTTTCTCCGATATACGAATAAAGGCTATGATCTAAACCAAGTTGTCATCCTTGATCATAAAACAAGCATTCATTGATCTAGCTTAAATGATAACTTCAAACATAAAGATAAACTTTTAACCAAAGAAGAAAATGAAAGTACCTTGATTGTATCGAATCCAAAGTTGTTACAATATCCTCAAGAACAATTCAAGAACACATAATAAAATCTAACAACTAATGTTTTTGGCTTGGAGAGTTCTGATCTAAAAATAAGCTTTTCTTCTTCTCCTCCTCTCCAAATGGTTTCTCTGCAGCCTCCTCCTTGGTCTTGTCCTCCTCCAAGTTGCTTTCCACCTCAAAAGTGTAGACAAAAGCAGGTGGGAAGTTTGGTGAAGCAATTCTTTATGTTGGCTGTCGACCCCCAGCGTACGTTGGCTAGGCCAGCGTACGTTGGGGGTGCTCACTGCCAAACTCCTCTCTTTGTCCGAACGAAGGCCAACGTACGCTGGCTAGGCCAGCGTATGTTGGGGTCATTCTCTGCCTCCTGAGTACTTCTTCCCGAGCAAGGCCAACGTACGCTGGCTAGGCCAGCGTACGTTGGGGTAGCAATCTGCCCCAACTCACTTTTGCCTTCAAACTTCCGATTTTAGCTCGACTCATCGCCTATGTCCACCGATCTTTGCCTTAGCTCCCGAGATGCTCCAAATACCTACAAAACACACCAAAACAATAGACATTCTTCTCCTTGACTAATTAATCAAAATGAAACAAAACATAGACAAGACTCGACTTAACATTTCCTAAAACATGACAAAACGACATAAACTAAGGCTAAACGGATGCATGTTCTCACATGCATCACACCCCCACACTTACTTCCTTCCTTGTCCCCAAGGAAGGTGCATCAGAAAACCAACAAGTGGTGCCAATAGAAATTAAACCTTCATCACAAGATCATCCCCACAAGCACACACATCACAACCTT